>OZJO01004060.1:0-64049 GCA_900406225.1 Acrobeloides nanus | reverse complement strand
GACCGATTTTCTGTCAATTTGACCATGTTTCAAAACCTATCAAGTTTTTTATTTTAAGTCCAATTTAAAAAATTCGTCTTGTAAATTGTCGGGGAGGCCCTCCTACACAAAAATAAGTATGGGTTTTTTGTGAATCGTCGTTTTGAGAAAAATATGAAATCTTTACTCTTTTTTTTGTTGAAAAAATGGTCGATTTTCTGCCTAGGGTAATCATGTTTCAAAAAGTATCAAGTTTTTTATTTTGAACCCAATTTAAAAAATTCGTCTTATAGATTGTCGGGGATGCCTTCCTGCACAAAAATAAGTATGGGTTTTTTTGTGAATCGTCGTTTTAAGAAAGATATGTAATCCTTAAGTTTGAAAAACAACTCATTTTTGGCAGAAAATTTATAGGGTATTTTGCCGATATGTCGGCACACACTTTTTGCCGTTTTTCTATGGGTTGAAACATACGTGTTCAGGTTATCTTTCCTGTTTTAATAAATTTAAACATTGAAACGATTGATCGAACATTGCAAAACGCAAATTTTAAAAATTCTAAAATTCACTACTCAAACAATTTGAAAAAAATATTCTTGCACCCATTGAACCATCTAGTTTCACATAAAAACCGCATGTAAAAATTTGTCTTGTTTAAAAGTTATGAAATTACAGTGGAAAATTGTTTTCTTGATTAAGAAAAGAATTTATTCGATTTACACAAATAATCTATTTAGCACGTATTTAAAAGATTTGGATGATGTATTATTATTATAGTTTTATAGATTTTATGTTTATAGATTTTAGGTTTTATAGATTCTTTGTGTAAACCCTTGTGATGCTCACAAAAGTTGTAGCGCGTGAGCTCAGCTTTTCAATGACACCAAAACCAAGTCTCAAGCATTTAGGGTTTTCGAGATATTCCCATTACTAACGATATCCAATTTTCAACATGGCACAAAGTTCAAAGGCCACTAGCTCGAAATTTTGTGCAGTAAAATTTTTTATTTTAGCATATTCGTAATCAGCATAGCTGAAAATAGGCATATACACCAAGATCGTGATCGGTCATGTACATCAAGGTCGTGACCTCCGAGTGTTAAATCAGTTTTTAAAATGCATAAAAATAATTTATAAGTATAAATAATCATGCTTTGTTAATGATTTTCCACTGACCCCATTTTTGGACACACTTTGGTCCGCCGTGGCTACCATTTTAAAAGTTTCACCCATCTGTTACGTTGTACAAGATTTGACCATGAGATAAAATTGTTTATTACAGATGATCTGCATTGATGCAAACCAAAACACCTGAACCCCAATGAGAAAAGCCACTCTTCCACTTTTCCAAAAGAATGGTCATTTAATTATACAAACAATGACTTCCTACACACAATTTTCTTTCGTTCTTCAACGATTTTGGGACACCGGTCCTGGAGCGCCCTGAGGCACTTGGCTATTGTCCTCATGTCGAGTTTTCTGACAACGGTGGTGGCGCAACAACTCGTTTTCCGAAAAAGGCTCTAGTGGATGGGTAGATAGAGCGGAAGAAAGGAGAAGATTGCGCAAAACCTGATACATACAACCTGACAAACATACATTTTGGCTAGGCCTGCTGGTTATTTTCGTGTACAGAAAAACTAGCACTGGGCCGCGCGTGATTTTCGAGTTGGCGCGGGTCGTTTTTAGGCCATATATGCGGCCATATAAAGCTGGGAATTGGTGGGAAAGTTGGTCATAGTTGTGTGTTACTATTGTTTTGAATGGTTTGATTCGAGTGGTTTATTTTGTCACATGGCTGATGTATTCGTTTTAGTGTTGGCAACAATTCAAATTCTTGGTAATTTTTGCTACCTGGTCTGAAAATTTTGGACAAATTCCTGAAACTTTTGCCCCCCTAGTATTTCGACTTCGTGGGGGATTGAACCAGCGCCATATGGCGTAGAAAATTTTTTCTTCAAAAACTAATGATAGGTAACAATTTTTCATCCAATTTTAAGGGGGTTGCTTTTACAACTTTTTATGATTAGCTAAAATAAAAATTTCGACTTTGGTGGGGGTCGAACCCGTGCCAATAATATGTATGGCCAGCATACTAGCCATTTGGCCATGCGCGACCAGCTTTTTTTGAATTTCGCCATGAAACGGATTTCCTTATTGCAAATATAGCTCGTTTTTACTAGAGTTTGGTGCCTAAGATGCCTAAACAAATGCTGATTTTACTGAAAAAAATTCTGCTTTTTGAGAAACCAGGCAGGTGTCCCCCCAGTGAGGCAAAATTTAAAAATCCCTGCACATTAGAAGGACACCCATCTGCACGCTTCGTCCTACCACGTTAAGAGGGTTAATCGTTAGTAGTACCCAATATTCAACTATTGTTTGTTTGTGAACTGACACATATGAAAAAACGCTTCCCTGATTCAGGGAAAGCCTGAGTATTTAAGTGACACGTCCTTCCTTGGATCAGGGAAGCGTTTTTTCGCTTTAAAAATTTCAAATTCGGATTCCCCGCATATTTTTACCCCTAGAGGGCTCATTTCTAGAAAAAAAATTTTGAAATTTTTTTCACGTGGGTGCCCCCCTATTATGTAGTAGCTCCGAAATTTCTTCGAATGAAATTTTTCAAAAACTGGAAATTTCACAACTTTTCTTTTCCGCTACCTTTGATATCACATTTGAAAAATTTCAAAACAAAATCTCACTGTTCTACACTCTCGTTTAGCTTAATTAATGGTTTTGCAAAAATTACGGAAAATTTTCACGCCAGGGCAATCCCAATAGCTACATGACCACTTTTTCTAATCCTTTAATAAGCGATCCAAATCTTGTGGCTTGAGTGGATATTTTTATCCGCCAACGTCTATGTACACAAGTTTCTCTGTTTAGTCGGCAAAAATGAAAACTTTTTAAAATATAAATGAGCTATAGTTTAGGTCATAAATTGATTTTTTTATTTAATTTTTGAAAAAAATAGGGATTTTAATTTTTTGAACTGATCAAAAGTCAATGAAAAGTTGTTCAAAATAATATTTGATAGATATTTAAAGACTTAGGTTTAGGCTAAAACTTAAGTCTAAGCCTAGGCTTAGGCCTAAGCCTAAACTTAAGCCAAGCTTAAATTTAAGCCTAAACCTAAGCCTAGGCTTAGGTTTAGGTTTAGGGGGTGACATTTATGGACTAATCCAAGAAAAAAATTTCTAAAAAGATCATTTTTTAGGGTCAAATCATGCGAGAAATCGATTGCGCGCATCGTCGAAGTGTGAAAATGCTTTTTTCCCTGATCCTGGTTCAGGGAAAAATTGGGTTTTTTGAAAAAAACACAATTTTTTCCTGAATCAGGGTCAGGGAAGCATTTTCCGCTTTGGCGATGCGCGCAATCGATGTCTCGCATGATTTTACCCCTAAAAATGATCTTTTTAGAAAAATTTTTTCTTGGATTAGTCCATAAATGTCATCCCTTTAAGTTTAGGCTTAGGTCTAGACCTAAGCTTAGGCCTAGGCTTAGGCCTAAGGCTAGGCTTAGGTTTAGGATTAAGTCTGGGCTTAAGTTTAGGCCTAGGTTTAGGCCTAGGCTTAGGTTTAGGCTTAAGTTTAAGCTTATGCCTAGGTTTAATCTTAGCTTAGGCTTTCACTTTCACATATTTTTATCTTCCAAAATTTCCATAACACTCATACATTTTTCAAATGATTGAGGCCAACAAATTTTGGCTATGTATTGCAACAAAGCGGATATTTTCCACCACCTGACACTTCCAACTTATCCGTCTCTCACATCATTTTCATTTTTCATCGTCTTTAGGACCACCACTAAATTTTGCCTGGATGCCAAATGGCTAATCAAATAACAAGTTTTTTTGGTGATATGTTGATTTTTAATACTTGTATAGTATTTTTTGGTTCAAAATTCGCATATTTTTGAAAATATAGTTTTGGAAAATTTGAATTTTGACGTTAATTTTCAGATTTGTGTTGCTTGAAATTTCAAACAATTTCGTTTCATAACACCTAAATTTTCTGATTACAGGGTGAGCCAAAAATCGTACTTTTGCGTTTTGTGGTGAAAAATTTTCAAAATTTTTTTTCAAAAAAATCTATAAGGGGTATTTTCATGCGAGAAATCGATTGCACGCTTTCTCGTATGAACATACCCCATTATAGATATTTTTGAAAAATTTAACGCAAAAGTACGGTGTTTTTTTTTGGCTCACCATGTAAAAATTCTAAAAATTCTTGCGCTAAAAACTTGTTGTTACACAAAAATCTTTCCTTTCCGGCCAAAATCATAAGACCTAATTGTACAAAAAAGTTTCTTTATTAATAATCCCTTTTGAGAAACTTTGCCGTAAAACTTTTTTTTACTCATACTTTTGATACGTGTATTCTACTTCCTAGGCGCCGAACAATCTAATTCATACCCGCACACGCATTTGTCCTTTTCTTTAAAATTACTATCAACTTGATTTCTTCCTTTATGGCTGCCACATACAGGGGAGTAGGATCATTGTGAGTAGTCGTCCTACTTTTCCTTCAATTTTCCATTTGTACGGCCCCAATTGAAAATACTGGTTTTCGGAAGAAGTCCTTCTGAAATCGAAAGACTGCCTTGTGTCCGAGTTTTTTTGGCCGGCTGGCACCCTTTTGGAAGTCTTATTTTGGAGACATACTACTGAGAAAGATGTTCTGTATTATGTGTATCTTTTGAAAGAGGCAGGAATGGAATGTGTGATAAATTTTGTTAGATTTTTGGAGTACTTATTATGAAATGTTTAAGAATAAAAAGGATGTCAAAGAAAAAGTCTAGGCAAAAGCTAAACTTAAGTCATAAGTCTAAGCCAAGCTTAAGCCTAGGCTTAGGCCTAAGCTTTGGTCTAAGCCTAGGCTTAGGGCTAAGCTTAGTCCTAAGCCTAGGCTTAAGCCTAAGCCTAAATTTCAAAAAAAATTTATGGATGGGAGAAATTTTCATCTTTAATATTCTAAAGTCCTTATTTTTCCGACTATTCGTATTCTATTGCTATATTATATAGTCCTAAAAAATTTATTCAGACCATCCAAGGCTCTACAGTCAGGCTGAGGCGTTTGAAATATTCTACATGCCCCTAGATTCGAGTAATATTGCACTCGTCCCGGCCTGAGCGAGAGCCTTGTCGAACAACAAACAACAGTAGTTATCTATTATTCATCTTCCATATGTTCTACCATTGGTAAGAGCCAATCCAGCTAATTAATTAAAAAGTTCAAAATTTGCATATTTTATGAGTAGAATAAATGATTTTGTTATGATTTTTAATGCGTTTCCGCATCCGGCTTAAAGAACCAGTCCACTCAGAAAAAACTCTACGTAAAAATTATATATTCGAAAAATTCATGAAAAATAGAGCATTTTTTGTTTTTATGGCATGTTTTGAATCGTTGTAGTTTTTGAGATAATTACGCTTGAAATTGCATTCAAGTTTTCGTTGTAATACACAATTTTTTGTGGAAAAATCGATTTTCATATCGATTTTTTAAATTTTCATAACATGAACATTGTAGCAATTTTTTATAACTTTATGATACGAATAAAATTATGTCAAAATTTCCAATTTGAAAATTGCATTGGGTTATTGAAACGAAAACCCTGATTCATGTTTTCGTGTCAATAACGCAAAACAATTTGCAAATTGGATAATTTTGGTGTCATTTTGTTCGTCTCATAGAGTTATAAAAAATTGCTACAATTGTGAAAATTTAAAAAATCGATTTTTCCGCAAAAAATTCAAAAAAGTTTGTGCATTACAACGAAAACATGAATGCAATTTCAAACGCAATTATTCAAAAACTGCAACGATTCGGGAGATGCCATAAAAACAAAAAATGCTCTATTTTTCATGAATTTTCCGAATATATAATTTTACGTAGAGTTTTTTTTCCGAGTAGATTGGTCCTTTAAACTTTTGTAAACAATAGTCAAGTGGTTAGGACGCCAGATGCCGCTTTGAAAGGTCTGGTTCGATTCCGCTCAGAGCGATCTCTTTTTTCGGCAGTCAAAATCAAAAATTAAATTTTTTTTCTCAAAAAGCGAAATTTTTGCTCAAAAATTGAACTCTTCTTTTGTTTTAATTTTTATAGAAAAATAATATCACCATCGTGTCCCTCGTATAAAAATACCCATATGCAAAATTTTTTATCAATTTTTAATGATGTGAAAAGAAATTTCCCCGAGCGGGAGCGAACCCGTTCCTTCAATACGTGCATCTGGCGTCCTAACCACTTGAATACGGGGAACAAAAAATTAAGTTAATCAGAATCGACTATAACAAGCATAGTGTAAAACACAAATTCATTGCATCTTTTTTTTATTTGATAATCTTTTGTCAGACACACGTGTCCTCTTTCTCATCTGCTCAAAAATAGCAGCAACACATAGCCTAGGGTGAGTTCAAGGGTCATAAACTTTCTTCATCTTAAACACTGTTCGATGAATGAGGAAATGTGCTGCTGCTGAAAGAACAAGTGCAAGTCTACCATGGCCAGAAATATATTCCAATGCACACCGGCCGGCTCGTTTATCAACCAATTCCCGATCAATGAACCTATATCAAAAAGAAGAAAAAGAAAAGGCACTGAGTTGGGCTCAAAGGAAGAAGGACGGAAAAAAACGCTCGATAGGCTCTTTGGCCATTCGAGAGGCCATGAGTTTTGAGCTGTGTTGATGAGCTAAATTTTCATTTTTTTAATTTTTCAGGGCAATTTTTGCATCCAAAAATGAAACGGGTCGAAGCGTTGAAAGGGCTTTTGCCCAATCATATGGGGTCTTATTACAAAACACCTCTGTTGATAGAGAGAGGTGAGATGCAATTTTTATACGACGCTGATGGGAAGAAATATTTGGACATGTTTGGTGGAATAGTGACTGTTTCGGTTGGGCATTGTCATCCGTAAGTGCATATATACCTAAACTCTGATCTCACGGCGAGATTCTGCGCTCATGGCCAAATAGCTAGGACGCTGGGCATTCATGCTTTAGTCGCGAGTTTGATCCCACTAGGGTCGAAATTTTTATTTTAGCGAATCATAAAAAGTTGTAAAAGCAAACTCCTCTTAAAATTACATGAAAATTTTTTACCTATCGTTAGTTTTTGGAGGAAAAATTTTCGGCGCCGTATGGTGTTGGTTTTTTGAGAAAAAATTCATTTTTGAGCAAAATTCAATTTGGAGCAAAATTTCGATGTTAAGCAAAAATTCAATTTTTGAATATAAATTTTGATTTTCAAAATTTTTTTGTTCATTTTCAGGTAGCAAAATTTTTTCTCCATAAAAATTTTGAAATTCAAACAACCTTAGCGGGATCAACCTGCGGGCCCAACGTTACTTAACTTGCCAGATCGAACTGTTGGCTTCTTTATCAACTTCGCTAGGAGCGCTAACTTATTTCGATTATTCTCGTGAAACAGACTATATTTCAAGAAAACATTTTTTTAGAAAAGTGAACGAGGCTCTCAAAAAACAAGCCGATAAACTATGGCACACGACTTCAATCTACCTCACTACCCCAATTTATGAATATGCCAAAAAATTAACGGATAAGCTGCCAGATCATTTGAAAGTAAGTGTTAAAAAGAACGTGCTGAGGAAAAAATTTCATACTCATGGTGCAAGAGCAAGTGGCGCAAAATTCATTTTGAATGGGAAGGGTTCGATTCCCGGAGGTTAAATTTTATTTTCATCCAAAAAGATGAAAGCAAGGGTCAAAATTTGAAAAAAATGTCGTCAATCGACTCAGCTCGCCGAGTATCATATCATGGGGTTTGTGGGTTTTGTCCATGGCCGAGTGGCTAAAGCGCTCGGCCTTCACTCAAAGAGCGCGGGTTCGATCCTGCTCTAAAAGTCTTTTTTTATTTTGTTGTCAAAATTCATGAAAATTTTGCATATTCATAATTGTATGCGGGGAACACGATGGTGCTATTATTTTTTCATAAAAACTTTTGGAAAATTTGAAAAAATCTCATTCAATTTTTCCAAAAGTTTTCATGAAAAAATAATAGCGTATTCTCCACATACAATTATGGATATGTAAAAATTTTCATGAATTTTAACGACAAAATATAAAAAATGACTTTTGGCGCAGGATCGAATCCGCGCCCTTAAAGTGAAGGCCAAGGGCGTTAGCCACTTGGCCATGGGGAAAACCCTCAACCCCCCCCCCCATTATATGGTGCTCGTTTTGAAGCGCTCGGCGAGCTGAGTCAATTGGCGATATTTTTTTAAAATTCTGACCCTTTTGGCATTTTCGAAGCAAAAAACGTTTCCCTGATTCAAGGAACGCGTATTGTGTATTGAAGCGAACTTTTTGCAATATTATAGTTAACCAATGATTTAATCCAATTAACAAATGATTTTCTTAAAATTTCGCGTCGATATGCAACTTTTCTTGAATCCGACGAATTTTATAAATGTCAAATTCGGATTCCCCACACGTTTTTATCCCAGAAGAGATTGTTTTTAGGCAAACATTTTTGCGACTTTTCGCTTCAATATATCTCCCCTGAATCAGGAAAGCGTTTTTTCAGAAAAAATTTTTTCGAAGCGTTTTTTCGCTTCGAAAATGTTAAATTCGGATTTCCCGCATGTTTTTACCCCTAGAAGGTCCATTTTCAGGAAAAAATTTTTACATGGGTGGCCTTCTAGTAGCTCCAAAGTTATATATAATAAATTGTAGGTCTGTTTCTTTGTAAATTCCGGCTCGGAAGCAAATGATTTAGCCATAGAACTTGCCAGATTGCATACCGGAAGATTTGACATGTTAACTATGAGGAATGGATATCATGGCATGACACAAACAGTATTAGGCTGCACTAATTTAGGCACCTGGAAGCAGCCGTTGCCCTCAGGATTTGGAATTTTGAAGGCTCCATGCCCAGATCCATATCATGGTCCATGGGGAGGCTCGAAATGTCGAGATTCTCCAGTAAAGTTGAAACGAGATTGTCATTGTTTAGGAGGTAAGAAAGTTAGATGGTTCAGTGGCAAAAGTGTTTCTTTTTGCTTTTACGATCACTGGTTCGATCTCACCTAGTTCAAATTTTTTTATCACATTACCTATAGTCATTTTCCGATTGATTTAAAGCTTTTGCAAGCCATAGTCAAGTGGTTAGGGTGCCAGAATACGCACTGAAGGATCGGGTTCGATTCCGCTCGTAGCGATTTCTTTTGCATCATTCAAAATTGATGAAAATTTTTGCACATGGGTATTTTTATGCGAGGAACACGATGCTGATATTATTTTTTTACGATAAATATTTTTTTCAAAATTTTTACGCAAATTTTGACTTTGTTGAGATTTCTTCAAAAAATAATATGATCATCGTTTAACTCGCAAAAAAATTTTGAATGCTGCAAAAAGAAATCGCTCCGAGCGGGATCGAACCCGCCCCTTCAGTTCGTTCGTCTAGCGTCCTCACCACTTGACTATGGGCAAAAATTTTGAACTTGTCGCAGTAAGGGACTATATTCAGAAAATAATTTTTTAGACGATTGCCAAGCCTCGAGAAAATATTTCAAAGATTTTGAAGATGTTTTGAATTATGATTTTCCTGCCAGCACAGGTCCCGCCGCGTTGCTAGTCGAGTCTATACAGGGTGTTGGTGGGACGGTGCAATTCCCAAAAGGATTTTTGCAAAAAGCCTTCAAAGCAGTTCAGAAAAGAGAAGGCTTATGTATTAGCGATGAAGTAAGATAAAAGTGTCGCATGGCTAAGTGGTAAGTGGCGCCGAAAACAGGCTTATTTGACCCCGCCAGGATCAAAATTCCAAATTTTAAGTGATTTAAAAATGAAAAATTTATACTGGTGGGACCGAACCATCTCCATATAAACTTGACGCAATTTACCACTTCACCATGCGGCCCAAGATTTTTTCCTCTCAAATTTTTTTATCAATATGCATAAATTTTTAGGTCCAAACAGGATTTGGACGCCTAGGATCTCATTTTTGGGGCTTTGAGGCTCATGGCGTCCGCCCCGATATCGTGACCATGGCCAAGGGCATAGGCAATGGCTACCCTATGGGTGCTGTGGTAACAACCAAAGAGATAGCCGCAAGCCTTGGCAGAGCTTTGTATTTCAACACTTATGGAGGAAATCCAATTGCTTGTGCGGTTGGAAGCGCTGTTCTTGATGTAAGAATTTTTTTAAAAACAAAGTCTGTATTCATGAGACAAAAACTCTGAAAATCAGGATCATCATAAAAATATTTAAATTTTTTTTCAAAATTCAAACTTTCTTGTCATTGGCAAGAAAACTCTGACAAATAGGGTCAAAATCGAAGATTTATGAGGCTTAAGCTAAGCCCAAGCTTAATCCTAAGCCCAAATCTAAGCCTTAGGCTTAAGCTAAGCCCAAGTCTGAGCTTAAGCCCAAGGCTAAGTATAAACTCAAGCTTAAGCCCAAGCTAAGCCTAAGCCTTAGACTTAAAGGGCTAGACCACGTTACCGAGAAGTCGATTTTCAAAAAACTTTTCAAATTTTTTTAAATGATTGGATCTTGTAGGACATGGTCGAAAATGGTAAATTATGCAATTTTTCCGACAAACGAAAATATTTTTGAATGATTTTTAGCTCTAAATTACATGAAAATAGTGTAAAATGGTCATTTTCAATTGAATTTTTCGGGTTGAAGATGAAGTTTTCAAATTTTTTCATTGCTATTTTCGTGCTTTTCGGTTATTAAATGGGGTAGGGGTTATGTACTGTTTGGCATAGTTAAATATGCGTTTCTTGGTAAGTCCCACTCGCCCTTTAAGCCAATGGCCGGATGGTCTGGCTGGTCATCGGGGATCGAAAATCGAACTTTCATAAACTATGCCAAAAATGATCAGAAAGTGTTTTTCTGACCTAGAAACAGTTTTTTAAGTTGATTTAAGGTCGGTCGGATCGATATAAAGTCGAATTTAGGCCTCGTAAAGATCGATTTTTCTTAAGAAAAAAGGTGTCATTTTTGTTAAGCGTTTTTAACGATGAAGACAAAGGTTTGAGACATAAGTTAATATATCAAAATTTGCGTCTTTTCACCCTCTATAACATGCAAAAAGAGTTATTGAAAAAGCTTTTAACCATAAAAAGTTATGACCATTTCTTTGAACCCTAATTTTGACCCCAAAAACTACATTTTGGGCTCTATCTCCACATAGGAGTGTCAGTAGGAAAAAAGCTTGGCGGGGTTTTAGTACTCCCACCATGGGTAAAAAATTAGAGTATGTTTGTTAAAAATCGGAGAAGTCACGATCGAAACGTTCCCTTGTAAGTCTAGGCTAAGCCTTTTACACAAATTTAACTTTTAATATTTTTTGAAAACATTTTTCATGAGTTATAAAAATTTTCAGTAACTCTTTTTTGCGCAAAAATGCCCCTCTTCAAAATCCATCTTCAAATAACAAAAACCTTAAGAATTTGTTAGGATGATCGATTACGAAAATCGAAGATTTTTCGCATGATAAATATCATTTTTACGAGCTCATTAAAAACCGTTGACCTTCCATTTTTCATCCGACGTACTTTAAACATTTTTGTAGTTGTGACAAGTCTGTGATCGAACGCTGAAATATTTTTTTGCGCGCAAGAATTCGATTAAAAAAAAGTATTTTTGAAAAATTTCCACCCCTTTTATTTTTAGGTGATCAAAGAAGAAAAACTCCAAAAATTATCAATTTTTAAATTTTTTTGTTGTAAAAAAAATTTTCTGTCAAATTTGCATGTTCGAATTTTTTAATTTATGAAACTTTTTCACCCCCTAAATTTTTAGGTGATTAAAAATGAGAAACTTCAAGAGAACGCCGCCGAAGTTGGCACTTATTTCTTGAAACAACTCGCCTCCATCGACTCTCCACTAATCGGCGATGTGCGCGGCAAAGGTCTAATGATTGGAGTGGAGCTGATTGACGAGACCGGCGGGCCATTGCCACGAGAACGAATGGCCGAAATCTTCGAGGGCATCAAAGAGCGTGGAGTATTGGTGGGAAAAGGTGGACTGAAGGGAAATGTCTTGAGAATCAAGCCGCCGATGTGCATCAACAAGCAAGATGTGGACAAGGCGGTTGAGGCGATTGCCGATACGCTCAAGAAAGGAAAATAAAAGCGCCGTTTTTTGTTTTCATGCATTATTTAAAGGGGGTGTAGATCAAGGCCGGATCTCGGTCGGAAAAATTTTGTTTAAATGACTTTCAAGGGGTAATTTATGCGGAGAATCGATTGCAACCATTTTCAGAGCGTGAAAACGCTTTACTAACCCTGATTTAGGCAATTTTAGGGTATTTGTATTTTGAAACAATTTCAAGAAGTAGTAAAAAATAGCAAAAAATATCCTAAAATTGCCTGAATCAGGGTCAAGAAAGCGTTTTCACGCTCTGAAAATGGTTGCAATCGATCCCCGCATAAAATTACCCCTAGAAAGTCTTTTTTTTAAAAAATTTTCCGACCGAGATCCGGTCTCGATCTGCACCCCCTTTTAAAGAATAAAATTTATGCAAATTTTCTTTTTAAAAAAGTTCTTTCTTTATGAAAACGAAGAAAGAACTTTTGAAGCTCTTCCCCTTGGGGAGATGCAATCAACAGGATTCCAAAAACTGATACTTTTTTGAAGAAAATTTTATGGAAAAAATCTCGACTTTTGATGAATTACAGCTGCAAAATAACATTGTCAACGTGTTCCTCGTAAGAAATTACCCCTAGAGGATATTTTTCCATAAAATTTTCTTCAAAAAAGTATCAGTTTTTGAAATCCTGTTGATTGCGTTTCCCCAGGGGGAGGAGCTTCGAACTTTTTTTTTATTGTTTTCATTGAATTTTTAATGAATCAAATGTCAGACAATTTTTAAGAAATTAAATAATATTTTTACAAAATAATAGTAATGAAATATCACGGCTGGCCAAAGTGCACAAAAAGTTCTCTGACACCCCCAAGAATACTATAAAATCGGCCAGAAACTTTTTCTAAAGGATTTTTCTATGAAAAAAATCGAGTTACAGTGTTATTTTTCAGTGAAAAATTCAGGGTTGGGATTGACTTGCATTTTTTCAACTTGACTTGTCGAATTTTTGTTTCAAAACTTTCATCGGCACCTATCCCACCCCCCAAGCTGAAAAAAGGCTTTGGTTTATGCTTAGGGTTAGGCTTTGGTTTGGGCTTAAGGTTAAGGATTAGACTTAAGCCTAAACCAAAACCTAACCCTAAGCATAAACCAAAGCCTTTTTTTCAGTTTGAGGGGGGGGGGGTATAGTGCATAAGTACCCTTTCGTCAATACCTTCAAAAATATTACTCCTTTCTTTGTCAACAATATCTCTAATTTCATCGAAATGGTCTTCGAATAAAGGTTCTTTCAGATAAGACAGAAACGGTTCCCATAAAAATAAATCATTTCATAATAAATTATAACTTGACTTGACAATATCAAATTGTCAATTTTCTTGACTTGACTTTAAAAAATTCATCAAAAAAGATGAAAAAAGAAAAAACCACCAAAAAATTGTTGAAATTTTTCTTGACTTGACAAAAAATCTTCAAAAATCAACTTGACTTTACGCAAACACCCATGTCAAGTCAAGTTAGTCGTTTCAAGTCCCAACCCTATTCTGAAGGTGGGATTTTTGGAGAAAAATTTGATTTTTTGGGGTTCCTTCAGGGATTTTGACCGGGAAAAATCGATTTTTAACGCTTCAAAAATTCAAATTTCAACGTATAAAGAGGGTATTTCCGAACAGGGAATCAATTCCCGATGAAATTGGGCAATTTGGAAGTTTCACTTCTCCCTTAAACCCTTGTAAACGTCAATACGTAAGAGGGCACTTGTATAGATTAGCGGTCATATGATATTTTTATCAAACAAATTCACAACGAGATGAAATTTGTTTAGTTTTGAGGGTTTCTGGAGTAAATTTTAATTTTTCAAGAACCGGATGAGCTAAAATTATTGGACTGGAGTAAAGCCAACAAAGAGCGCGGATAATCGCAAAGATAAATATTTTTTATGCAAATTTTTTGGATTTTTAAACCTATCTTAAGACATCTTCGAAATTAGCCAAATTCTTTTCTAATAATAATTTTGTTCTCCATTCTTTAAACAACTCTACAAAATTAACGCAAAATTGTATAATTATTTTTTAAACTTTTTGTTTAAGCAAAATTTTTCTTCTTTTTAGCTTATGATTCATTTCTCCGTCTCCTCGCAAAACCGTTATATTTTTTGAGAGTTTGTAAAATAATGGAATTGTGTTTCTTTCCCGCCTCGAGCTTCTCCAAGAAATCATGAGCCACATCCAGAATGGCTGGCCTGAAAAAGTAGAAGCTCATTTGAAACCTTACCATCGAAGACAAGAAGCACTTAGCGTAAACAATAGCTGTAACCTAATTGGTGATCGTGTTGCAATTCCGGCCTCTCACCGAGAAAAAGTTGTATATATGGGACACGCTGGAACAATTCGTATGAAAACCCTAGCGAGAAGCTTGGTATTTTGGCCTAAGATGGATCAACAAGTAGAAGAAATGATAAAAAAAACTGCAGCAGCTGTCAGCTTTCTTTCTCGCCTCAAGCTATGCTTTTGTACACTGTCTAAACCTCATAAAGTGCAATGATTTTCTAGTTTTGTATGCACTAGGAAAAAACCGACAACCCCTGTATAAGCAGCCGTTTTTGCCTAATTTTTCGAAGTTTTTTCCAAATAAAAATTCTTCCTTTTGCCTTCATACTGCAATTCTCAACACTTGTTTCTTCTATAAAAAACGGAATTTTCTTCAATAAAATCAATTTTTTTCTTTTTTTCTACATTTTCCTATTCATTTTCAGGAGGGATGAGGGGTGCACAACCCACAACAGGAGTTATTCCCAAATTATTAGGGTTTTGCGCACGCCCAACGCTCCGGAGCCAGGGGATTCCACATGCTCAAGGTCTCGGAAACCGAATTTAAACACTCCGGGCCCAACGTTGCTTAACTTGCAAGATCGAACGGTCCGGCGGCGTACCGAGAGAGCTATGCTTTCTCAATGTTACAGGGTGCGGCAAAAGTTCGGTTACATAATTTTTATTTCTTGTATGTAATAAAATAACACGTAAAATTTAATTAAAACTAACAAAAAACAATAACATAATTCAACTATTTATTCTCGAAATGGCCACCTCCGGCTTCAACACACTTCTTTAATCGCTTGGGAAAGTCACCCACAGCTCTATCAATGACTTCTTGGGGGATATTGTTCCACACTTTCACCAAACTCTTTTTCAAAGCTTCGATCGACTGGTGCGGCTTCGAACACGCTTCAGCGTCCAAAACACTTCATAGTGAATAGTCTAGAACATTCAAATCCGGCGAATTCGGTGGCCACTCGCCGTTGTTTCGCTGCGGGCTGATGTCAACGTCGATGCACTCCGAGAAGATGTCTTTGACCAAGTTTCGAGTTTCTTCGGCTTTGTGGCCAGGAGCGCCATCCTCCTGATACACCCAACGCTTCTGCCACCGTCCGTTCTGCCACTCATAAGCTCGTTTTGCCCACGGCAAGATCTTCTGCCGCAAAAACTCACGGTACTCCGCCCCATTCACCTTGACGCCTTGTATGTAACCGAACTTTTGCCGCACCCTGTAGTGTCTATTTGATGATCCAACTCTAATGTTTAAAAAATGATTTCTTTTTATAAATTTTTTATTCATTATTGCAATTCATAATAGCACACAATTTTTAACAAATAGACAAAAAAGTTTAAAATTCGAATTTAGCGTTAAAAGTAAATCTTTTAACACCACACTATATAAAAAACATCATCAAAATCCATAAAACAATAATTACAAAAACATATACAACTTGAGTCTTTGGTCTGATAGCAGTTGTGGTATAAAACATACAAAAAAAATTGTATAGAAATTAAATTAAAAATAATAGAGTATGGCGACCAACATGAACACAAACGCTGAGTTTACTGAAGAAAACTCAGTTTTTTTAGAAGAAATCAGTGCGACGCCAAGACCGAAACCGATCTCAATGGACATAACGTTGTTGATTTTATTGAAAATCAACAATCTCGACTGATTTCTTCTTTAAAAACGGAATTTTCTTCAGTAAAATCAACGTTTGTGTCCATGTTGGTCACACAGATCGAAAACATAACGTCAAAATGCAAATAAAATGCACACCATGGCAGTATAGGGTAGCCGGAAGAAAGGGTAAGAGCGGTTGAAGTATAAGGTAGATTTTAATGTATAAGTGCAAATTTTAAAAAATTATAAAGATCAAAAACGAGGTCTCGGTTTAAAAAGGAGAAGGGGGTTGAAAAAATTAAATTATGCTAAAAAAATTTCAACAAACCGGTTTTTTGAGAAGAAATTCGATTTGTATGAAGGAAAGGCTGAATTTTTTTAAAGACCTCTTTTTTGGCCCCCTAAAAATTAAACTCAAAAATAATGTCGGTTTTAGCTTTAAAAAATTTAAAAATACAGGGTGTCCGTAAAAAATGCACTTTGTGATTTTTTTATAGTCCCGAAATTTTTTTCTAGGGAAGCATTTCAGGGTTCGTGAATGCGCGCAATCGATTCCCGCATAAAATTTTCTAAAAATGACGCCCTAGAGGGATCAAAAATCCGATTCCCAACACAAAAGTGCACTTTTTGCGCCACACTATATATTTCTTCTAAAACCGACAAGATTTTTTTTTCTCTGAGGAGTTTGAACTTTTTACAAAAAATGAGGTATAATCAAACAATATCAGACAGATTCAAAATTAATTATAAAAAAATTCAACTTTACAATTTTGGCCACATTCCCCTAGCGCGATCTGAGTCACACTTTATAGTGGTGAAAAAAAGTTTAAACAAAATATAAAAATCGAGTATAAAATTGACTTATAGTCTAGTTGAAAGATGTTAAAAATAAAGGACACAATTTTTTGGCTATAAATTTTTACGAGGAAAAAGGTTTTGTAACAAAAATTTTGGTACTACTAAGGATTAGCGAGCCCACTTACGTGAATTAAAAAAAAATTTTAGCTTTTTTGGGAATGATCTCTCTTGGGGTAACTTTGAATCGAGTGCGCACATTTCCGAGCTTTGAAGATGCTTCCCTGATTCAAGATATTGTATATATGCGACGATGGAAAAAGTTCGGATTTTGACCATTTTCGCTTCAATACAATATCCTGAATCGAATCAGGTAAGCATTTTCAAGGTTCGGAAATGTGCGCAATCGATTTTCCACATCAAGTTACCCCTAGAGAGGTCATTTCCACAGAAAAAAGCTAAAAAATTTTTTGAAAAAAATTCGTGGGCTCGCTAATCCTTCGTAATACCAAAATTTTATGTCCAATTTTTTCGAAATTTGTTGAAAATTTTCAACAAAAAATTTTGTCCTTATCACGAAGAAGAAAAAAAAATAAACAACAATAATACAAACCTAAAAATTATTAGAGTTGATTGAATCGTTGTCGACCATATTCTTGACAAGAGAGAATTTTTCTTGTGCTAATTCCTCACTGTCTCTTTTGTGGTTTTGGGGTAGGTGGCCCAGGCGTGGAGGAATTTATTTCTACCACTTTTTCTGTCTTGCTATCCTGTTCCGGCTGGGATGTATTGNTTGTGATTTTGGGGTAGGTGGCCCAGGCGTGGAGGAATTTATTTCTACCACTTTTTCTGTCTTGCTATCCTGTTCCGGCTGGGATGTATTGAAATTCGATTCAATCAACTCTAATAAGAAAAAATGTTACAGAAAAATTTTTAAGGTATTGTTATAGAATACCGTCACCATTTTTTTGATCGAGGACAACCATAGATGTTCAGGGGTTCTATACCTGGACCTTAACCCCATACATGGGCAGAGGGGGGGGGGGGGGTAAAATACGAATTGGGTTCCTATTTTTTAGCCCACGCCGCCGAAAATACGAATTGGGTTCCTATTTTTTAGCCCAATACGACAAATTGGGGAGGGGGGGGGGGGGGGGGGACGATCCCCTGCCCACGTATGAGGCAGGGGAGGGGCTAAAAGGCTTAGGCTTAATACCCCCTGTAAGATCATGGAGAAAGGCATTTTACCCACATCTAGAGGTGCGCGCGGGCCATGACGGACTGGCCACCCCAGGCATGTCTGACCTAACGCGACAAAAATTGAGCGACCCTACCCCCCCCCCCCCCCCCCCGAGCACGGGTATTCTATAAGTACCATAAGCAATAAAAATAACAATCAACCTGCGAACTTTTTCTTTTGCTCTTCAACTAATTCTTCTAGACGATTTCGTACATCGTACAAGGTTCTTCGCAAATCCTTCTGATAGGTATACACAAGGAAGGCTATTATCAAGAATATGACCAAATAGGCAATATAGCGTTGGTTTCGGCTGACAAAAGTCTGGAAACGACGCCANACATCGTACAAGGTTCTTCGCAAATCCTTCTGATAGGTATACACAAGGAAGGCTATTATCAAGAATATGACCAAATAGGCAATATAGCGTTGGTTTCGGCTGACAAAAGTCTGGAAACGACGCCAGCCCAGTTTCGTGCTATTCCATGCTCGTTTGGTGATGGAAGTCGTGCGGCGGGGAAGTTGTTTTAGGGCTTGAACGGGGCGAGACTGTCTTGCTTCGACGGCTAATGGGGCACGGCGTTGGCGAACTTCATAATGTCGGGCGCCCGAAGAGACTACTTGGAGTCGAGGTTTTTCCTAAAAATTGAAAATTTTCTCGTTTTTCAACATTTTTGAAAATTTTCCTATTTTGCCTAATTTTTAGTCAACAAATTTTTTTTAAAGTTCCCGACTTAAATTTTTTTGATTTTTGTCCCTGGGGTGACCCCCTGATCCACAATAGCTCAAAAACTTTTTTAAACTGTAAAATTTTACCTCAGTTTTCAACGCCACAGCTTTTGGTGGTGCCGCTGGGGTTGCTTTTCCAGCAGTTGTTTGCTTCCTTTGCCTCGACCGACTGCGCGAGCGTGCAGTTGCCGGTGCAGTGGCGGGTTTTGTCCTACTCGCGGATCTTGGTTTTCGACCGGGTGTCTTTGTTCGTGGAGTTTTGGGCGTTTTGGGAGTTGCCGCTGGCTTCTTCAACGGCGAAGACTTTCGTTTTGCCGGTGAGGATTTGCGAGGACCTCTCGCACGGCCTCGACTGGTTGAGCGGCTCTTCGAGCGAGATTTTCCTCGCCCAGGCGATTTTGCTGGACTCTTCTTTTTGGGAGGCTAAAAATAAAAAATATGAAAATTTTCTTAACAAAAAAACGCCCCCTTCAAAATCCATTTTCCAATAAAAAATCAAAATAGTTTTTTGAGGATAAGAAAGATGTGGAGGAAGAAGCCTAACAAGGAACATGCAAGAAGTGACGCATGAATTTTTCAAAAAAGTATTATATATTCTGAAAAAGCATACTTGATAACCCTTTAAAAATAAAAAATTTAACTGCTATAGCTCTAATCCTGAAAAGGTAAAAACTTTTGGACAGCAAGGGGAGTCGAACCCTGGACCGTCAGGTCATTGGCCTGTGATCAATCCACTGAGCCACCCTGCTTTTTTATTGAAGTGATCATTTTTTACTTATATAGTAGTGTATATTTTTTATCTCCTCGAGATTAGAATTATAGCAGCTAATTTTGTTATTTCTAAAGGGTTATCAGGTATGCTCTTTCAGAATATATCGGACTTTTTGAAAAATTCATGCGTCACTTCGTGCATGTCCCTTGTAAGTCTAGTAATGCGTCGAAATCGTAATTCGATCCCCAAAATTTTGATTTTTAATTAGTCCCAAAAAAATTTTTTAGGCGACTTTCACTAACCCAAAATTTTTTTGGCGATTTACGCTAGTACAAAAACGGCTTTACGCCATTTTCATTACTCCAAAAAAGATTTTTTTATTGCCTTTTTCACTAGTCAAAAAGCCACTTTAGAAAATTTTCACTAGCCCAAAAAAGTCCTTATGCGTTTTTACATACTCATAAATGTCTTTAGGCAATTTTCACTAATCCAAAAATCGCAAGGAAGCTTTTGGATTAGTAAAAATTATCTAAAGACATTTACAGAGTAACGAAAAATGCCTAAGGACGTTTTTGGGCTAATAAAAATCGCCTAAAGAAGCTTTTTGGCTAGTGAAACCGCAAAAAAGATTTTTTGAGTAATGAAAATGGTAAGAGTTGTTTTTGTACTAGTGTAAATTGCTTAAAAATTTCTTGGGTAGTGAAAGTAGACTGTAAAAAATTTTTTGCACTAGTGAAAATTATCTAAAGATGTTTTTGCGGAATAGTGAAATTCATCTTTTTGTATTAGTAAAAAATAATAAATAAAAAAGTTACAAAAAAATTATTAAAAAAATTTAAAAATCACAATGATCTTTTATTATGTTTTTTCTTCTTTTAAAAATTTATAAAATTCCTTATTTTTCATATTTTTTCAAGTTTTGACCAAAAGTTTTACATTTTCGCATGAAATTTCGACCCTATGTTCGAGTTCGTTTCAATTTCGACCCCTAAATTTCGATTTGACATTTCCGATTTCGACGCATCACTACCTAAGCCTAGGCTTAAAACTAAGCCTAAACCTAAGACTAAGTCTAAGCTTAAACCTAAGACTAAGCCTAAATTTAAACCTAAGTCTAGGCTTAAGTCTAAACCTAAGCTTAAGCCTAAGACTAAGCCTAAACTTAAGCCTTTAATCATCTACCAATTCTTATTTAGATAAAACATTTTTATTAACTTTTGAGAAGTTCAAAATTTAAAATTTAAAAAAATTAACCTACCATATATAACAATAAAATATAGGCTAAATATTAAATAGTAAAATTAGACGACTAAATAAATTCTCCACAAAGTAAATGATGGATTAGCCAAGTGGCCGAAACTTGATAAAGCTATTTCGTTTTCTTCTTCAAGGACCTGCCTTCCTTTTAAAGAAGAAACTAAAAAAATTTTCAAATATAGAATTTTTTTGGAAATTTTTCGTCTCAATAAACCGGCTTTATTGCAACACGATTTATTTTGCCTGATTTTCAATAAAAATCTGTTTATTAAGGCGTTTGCACGAACATTATAAAAATTTTCGCGTAAAATGCAACATTTGTATCTCGGAAATTCAATACACGCATTTTCCGGAATCCGGACCAGTGTGAGAGTTATTTTCGGCGCATTCGCCGAGATGCAAATAAAGTAATATGGGCAAAAGGAAAGTTGGACCCCCAAGAAAAGACAACACGCACTAGCAAGCTTCGGACGACAATACGTATAGATTTTGAAAGTATGTGTAAACAATGCGTTCGGAGAACAACGAGACTCGAAGACGCGGAATTTTACGCATTGTTCGAAAAGTTCGAACAGCGTAAAAACAGTAGATTTTGGCTAGAAATGCGACAAATGGGATTAGGACAGGGAATTATTATGAAACAGGCTTCAACCAAGAGGGTCATTAAAGTATTAAAGGACTAGTTCACTCGGGAAAAAAACTCTATGTAAAAATTATATATTCGAACAATTCGTGAAAAATGGAGCATTCTTCTTGTTTACGACACCCTCTGAATCGTTGTAGTTTTTGAGATAATTGCGTTTGAAATTTGAATTTGCGTTCATGTTTTCGTTGTAATATACAAACTTTTTAAAAATTTTTGTGGAAAAATCGCTTGTTTCAACTTTCATGAAATGAACATTCTAACTATAATTTTTTATAGCTAAATGAGACGAACAAGATGACACAAAAATTATCCAATTTGAAAATTGTTTTGGGTTATTGAAACGAAAACATGAATCAGGGTTTGAACCTCGCCATGGAAAAAAGTTGCCTGGTCATGGAATATACCAGATTTATTTTTGAGGAAAAATCAAATCGACTCAAGTGGGATTCGAACCCGAAACCATTAGACTCGAATCCGGGAGCACTACCACAGAGCCAAGTTCACGTTAAAATTCGGATTTTTAATTTTGCTTATAATTTATCACAATTTTTTTCAAAAAAAATTTTTTGAAATTGTTCAGTATAACTCAAAATAATAGAATGTCCCGGAATTTTGAAGAAGTATTCCCGTGTTAAGCTAAAAATGTTCAGAAGATACGACTTTTGATGAAAATTTTGTTGAAATCCTTGAGTTAAGGGGAGTATCAACACCGCAGGCGAAATTTTTTTTTGCAAAAATTTCGATTTTTGAGCAAAATTCAATTTTCGAGCAAAAATTTTTTTGGCCATTTTGAGCAAAAAATTCAATTTTTGAACAAAAAAGTTGATTCGGAGCAAAATTTGATTTTTCGGGTGGGGCTCATTTTGGCTTGCAGGTGATCCCCCCTCCCAGCATTGTATCTTGTGGAGTGTCTCTTCTTGATCTGCATTTTTCATCTTATACAATGGTGCGCATTTCGATCGTTGTCCATCTCCCATCGAAATTCGGGGGATGGAGTTGTACATGTAAATGAATCCCCTCGCCCTTGAATACACCCCCTTACTATTCATTTAAAAAACAAATATCAAAATAAGTATATACTAAATTAAATAAAAAACAAATCCGCCAAAAATGACCAACATTCAAAAAATTCGCGCGCAATCAATATAAAAGGACGCTGAAAATATGTCCGAAATGTTGATGCCGCTTTTTTCTTGGAGCATATAATTTATGTGGCGATAAGCGAGGCATAGTAACATAAAAAAAACACTTGGTCAATGGGGCAGAGAGGAAGAATGAGAGAGGTCAGAAAAAAGCGAAACAAAAATTTGTACAAAAAAGTATCTATGGCTTAGAAACCTCATCGAGCTAGGATAGGCATATGCTTTTTGGCATACAGCCAAAGGATAGAGCTGTGGAAGAGAAAGCTGTGCTAGATCAATAACAATGAGGGAAAAGCCCCGGCACACCCCTTATATCAAAGATAGTTAAGCCAAGGATTAGAGAGCATTAAAACACTTCGCACCCTGTAGAGAGACAGAGCGATGAAAAAAATCATCAAAACCCAAAGAAACAGTCTTGCCGGTTCCATAAGGCGGAGCATACCCATTGCTCAGAAAGTAGAAACAAACCTAGACCCACCAGCAGCAGGAACTCGCAACCCAACAGTGCGATAGACCAATGTCCACTACTCACTTCTCGTCGAACACCCAATTAACGCCCTCATCTCTTGCTCATTCGCTCGGCCATTTGAACCGCCAAAATTGAAAGAAAACCCACGCCATTGGCATCGATCCAAAAAAGAATGGATGATGGCGTCCTTTTTCGCATTCGATTGGGTGGGCATGCGAATGGAAAGAGAATGGAATGGTCACTACCACCAACAGCCTCGATGCCAGCGCGCTCATTAGGCAAGTATGGAATGGGACAGGAAAATTATTGGATGCACAATAGAAAAATATGAATGGATAAGAATGTTCGAAAATGGGATTGGTCGAGAGATAATTTTTTGCGGAGATAATTGAGTTAAACTCGAGATTATTTATTGACAACGATTAATCATTTCAATGGGGGTGGGTAAACTTTGCAGCAGCATCCGAAAAAAATTTTTTTGGAATTTTTGCAAAAATGACTTTTCTAGGGGTGATTTTATGCGAAAGATGTTTTCCTGATTCAGGAAAATAATCCAAAATTTTCATATTTTCGCTTCAATACACTCTTATTTCCCTGAATCAGGGTCAGGAAACCATTTTCAAGCTTCGGGAATGCGTGCAATCGATTTTCCGCATGAAATTACCCCTAGAAAAGTCATTTTTTGCAAAAATTCCAAAAAGTTTTTTTCGGAGATGCTGCTGCAAAGCTTATCCCCTATAACAAACTTAAAAAATTTTCAATAAATTTCAAAACTTTGTTTAAAGGTCCATGCCGCGTACCTACAGTTTTATGCCAAAAAATTTTTTCCCAACTTGGCTAATTTTTTGTATATAGGGATAATTTTATGCGGGGAATCAATTGTGCGCATTCTCGAAGTGTGAAAACGTTTTCCTGATCCTGATTCAAGGAAGGTGGTGGTGTATTAAAACGAAAATGGACTAAAATTCGATTTTTCATCGTAAAACCGGCTGTTTAGGGGTTTTTCTTAGCGGGAAATCGATTGCGAGTATTTCCGAACCTTGAAAATGCTTTCCTGACCCTGATTCAGGGAAGGTAGTAGGTGTAGTAAAGCGAAAATGGACTACACCTACTACTTTCCCTGAAGCAGAGTCAGAGAAGCGTTTTCAAGGTTCGGGAATGCAATAATCGATTCCCCACCAAGAAAAACCCCTAAACAGCCGATTTTACAACGAAAAATCAAATTTTAGTCCATTTTCGCTTCAATACACCCACCACCTTCCCTGAATCAGAGTCCAAAGGGATGTGGATATGTAAGCTTAAGTGTAAGCCTAAGTGTAAGCCTAAGAGTAAGCCTAAAAGTAAGTCTAAGCCTAAGTGTAAGCCTAAACGTAAGCCTCAACAGTTTGACACTAGCTGGGGGAGATTGAACTTGGCTGTCTAAAAGTTGCTTAATTTGCCAGGTCGGATGAGTGCCTTCTTTATCCACTGCGCTATGGGCTATCAAAGATTTTCAATCTAGTGCAAAAACGGACTATATGAAAGTGGGGAGTTTCAACAATGCCACGAGCAAAATTTTTTGCAAACTTCCTTATGCCGTCAGTTACGTAGCCAAGGGAATATCCCCGAAAATATTTTCAAAGTTTTTGGATGGTCTGGGTATTGGAACGAAAATTTGAATTTCTTAAGGAATTTTTGAAAAATTCCACCGCAATCGAAGCGAGCGCATCGAAAAACGATTTCTCCTTGGGGGAACCTTGGTTGCTTTTTAGAATTTGAAAATTTTTGATAAAAATATTCATTTTTTTTAAATTTTCAATAAAAATGACATTTTCACAAAAAATGGCTATTTTTCACAAAAATACTGCGATTAATTTTGGCAAAAAATGCCATTGCTTAGGCGCCATTTATACTTCCGTCGCATCGCGACAGTACATTTTTGTGTCATACAACAGTTTTATAGTTCGATCGTACGACGCGACACGACGGAAGTATAAATAACGCCTTAGGCTTACACTTAGGCTTAGGCTTAAGCTTGGACTTACGCTTAGGCTTAAATATCCACATCCTATTGTATCTCAAAAAATTTTCAGTATTTTCTTATAAAAATGCAATTTTTGACAAAAAAAAATCCATTTTTCCACTCGTTTCCCATAAAAAATTTGGAAAGTTTCCCCTTGGGAGATCAAGGATTTTGAAAATTGAAAATATATGAAAAAGCGAACCTATGGAAAAAATGAAAAATTTCTGCATCCCAAGATGATGATGTCTAGACCAGGCTAACCTTCTAAGCCTTCAAGTTTTCAACACAAGAGTCTCCCCTAGTGTTTTCTCATCGACACACCTCATAAAATGCAAATGAATCGCATCAATGTAAACAGAACAGTTGGCTTTTCTGCCTGTTCGTCAACGTTTGTTTTCTGTTGGCCGACCGATGACCCTCTCTTCCGCTAAGGCTTTATGCTGCGAGAAGACTGTACGAACACGATCGAACCTGTGAAAATCTTGCTATTGTTTCAGCCGGGGACAATTGAGACATTATTAAGACATTTTATGGTTAATATTCAACTCGAAAATACACAACTCGAACCATCGGGTGGGAACTCGAAAATACACAACTCAAACCACTAAATTCGCATAATAAGAAACTGTTGATGAAAGTTGCAGGGAACCAGCGGGAAAACCGTGGAATCGCCTCGAATACGAATTTTTTGCAGAAATTCCCCGAGTACAAAAATTCAGACAATTTGTGAAAACTCGAAAATACATAACTAGAAAATACACAACTCGAACCACCTGCAAAATTTTAGAATTTTCGATAAACGAAAATTTCGTAAAACTTCGTTTCCGTTCGCAATGCAGTTGGATTCCAGTATTCCCGACGCCTTTCATCAACGGTTTCATGTTATGCGAATTTAAATGTTCGAGTTGTGTATTTTCGAGTTGAATATTAACCCATTTTATATAGAGCATTACAATAAAATTTTTATCATCATTGGTGCAGTGGCAAACTTCTCACTTTACAATTAAATGGTCAAAGGTTCGACCCCGCGAGGAGCAACAATTTTTTTATTTAAAAAAATCAGGCATAAATAATTTTTGGACTTAACAAAAGTTAATGAAATTTTGATCAAAATAAGATTTGCTATATTGTTAATGGTTTACGCTTAAGCTTATGCTTGGCTTACTCTTAGGCTTAAGCTTACACTTAGGCTTACCCTTACTCTTAGGCTTACGCTTAGGCTTACACTTAGGCTTACACTTACATTTAGACTTGCTCTTAGGCTTACGCTTAGGCTTACATATCCACATCTCTTTGTATTCTAAAAAATTTTCAGTGCCACACATAAAAAGGTAAAGCTAAGAAAGGTGTCTATAAGCTTGCTCTACTTCACCTTTCATCAAGTTTCATTCATAAAAACCGGAATTTTGTCTGTATCGTTTTTGCTTATAGGTTTTGTTTCCATGAGCCTCTTTCATTGTCAAGCCTTTTATTTGCTTTACTTTCCGTAGCCACCTTTTACCTTGATCTTGAGTAAAAAATAGTACAACTTTATGTAGCCTGTGCTCATCTTTTTTTCAAATGGCGCAGGAGCAATTGGCGCAAAAGCCATATTAAACTTGTAGGGGTTCTAGATACGAGAATTTATTTACCAGGAAACATATTTACATTTACAGTTATTAATTTATATGAATTAATGAATAAAGATAACTATAGGACTTTTCCTGCCATGATAAAAAATTTCATCACCCATGGTGTAGTGGCAAGCGTCTCCATTTATACTCAAACAGTCAAGGGTTCTATCCCGCCAGAGCAAAATTTTTTTGATAGATTCAAAAAATTCGTTAACAGACTTCTCCCCCCCCCCATCCCATAAAATTTGTCGTAGAATTTTTGCCTTTTACTTTTTTCTCTTGAAACACTATCCACTGAGACATATGGCCAAAGGTTCGATCTCGCCAGGGGCAGTGAACGCATGGCTCAGTAAATAGTGTTAAAGGGAAAAAGTGTAAGGCAAAAATTCTATGACCAATTTTATGGCGGTTTTCCTTTGGCAACTTTTTTTGAATCGGTTAAATAAAATTTCCCAGTGTGTTGCTTGCCACTTCACTATGGGTGATAAATTTTTTCTCTTGGCAGGAAATGTCTTATACTTCAAATGTAATCTTCATTTTCACGATTCAGTTCGGAAAAACCATGAACTTGAGCTAGATTGATTTCGTACCAATCGGCACGGTCGTTATCAGCTCTGTGATCTAAATCATCGCGTTCATGCATATTTGTAATATCAGGCTTCTAAAATTTTTTATATGATATTGAAGGCGGCGGTAGCCTCTAGAGATGCATAAGTTACAAAAAGTGACAATCTTTGTCACAGAAACCAGAAATATGAATTTTTGCATAAAATCGAATTTTTTTTCAAAAATCGAAACTTTTGTCGACTTTTTCGCGAGTGAACTGGTCCCTCTAAGTACAGCTAAAACATGTTTAAAACAAAAAAGTACTTCATTATACATCCGACGTTCACGTTCTAGCATTTCTCTGTGTCTTTTGTCCATATTTTCGATTTATAAGCTTGTGAATTTCTAAACTTAAAAAAGTTGAAAGCAAAAAATTTAGAAAAAGAAGGCTAAAAACAGTAATATAATAAGTCGAAACTTATTTATAGACGTTAATCAATAATAACATATTTGTAAGAAAACGAAATACTCATCACGTTTTTTCGCAAATGCAAAATTTTGACGTAAACAAAAACACATCCACTCTCCACTTTTATTATAGTCTATAAGCTTCCTGGTCTAAAAATAAATTCTCGAAAACCTCTAAAAATAACAGCTGATGGAGGAGTTCAATTGTGTATTTTTGACTTGTGGATTGTTTAACCGAGAATGAAAAAAAAGGTTCATATGGCGCAGTAGTTAAGCTCTGTTTCTTGGCGAGATTCAAGAAAGTTGAATGCGCATGACTAGGACGGGCTATTTGGCGCGAGTTTTGACTAGAAAACCCTCCAAATCAAGTTATTGACACGAAAATCCTGCAAATCAATTTTTTGATACGAAACCCTGAAAATCAGGATCACCTAAGAAATAATTTCTTACCAATCTCCCAGCTTTCAAATTGTGCTTTTCAATTTTCTTCAAAATAAACTGCCTTAGACTAGCTCTAGTTAAAAGTTTCCTCGAGGTCTTTATGCCATATTTGAAGAGAAGGAGAGGAGGAAGAAAGAGATGGAGGGGATAACACTTAAAGGCTCAAAAATTCGTATTCCCTGAATCAGGGTCAAGCAAGCATTTTAATGCACCGACAATATACGAATGAAACGATCGAACAAAACGATTTAAATTCCTGAAATTAGATACGGAACATAGGTCCCTCCCGTGACCCACTCAATCATGGGCACAAAATTGAGGGGGGACCACCTCATGGACCCCATCGAACAGTATGGTCCATAAAAATTGGATGTCAGAAGACTACCTCAATCTAAAAAAAGTCCTTTTTTTGATGGAGGTGATGGGGGACCACCTCATGGGAGATCCCCTCTCCCCCCCCCCCCCCCCCCCATCTTGCCGACCTATGATACGGAAGTAAAAAAATTGAAATTAGATTCGCGAATCTAATTTATTTGAATTAAAATTCGTGTTATTCAAAAAAATTTTATAGGTCAAAACTACTTCATATAGGTCACCAAGGGAAGGGGTACAGTACCCCCCCCCCCTCTACCAATCATTCTCGAACCTTCCGCCTTTATAGTCATTCATCCATCCATCATGAGGATTCATGTACCCCCTCTCTTTCCAATTCATTCATCATATAAATTTTGGAAAATTTGGATGCGTTGAAGAAGTTGCGCTTCATCAATTTTTCATGGCGCTAGCTCCGTAGTTGCATATTTGTTGTATTTTGTCCTTATTGAAATGAATTATTTGTTAAAATTTGCACTCTGCTTTCTCGGCGTCATTTTGAGTGTTGACAAGCTCATTCACAGATATAAGTTAACAACATACAATTTTTCTTTGAATGCATTAATTTTTTCATCATGTACCTCCCCCTGTACCCCCTGAAAGGCTATTCATCCATCTATCCTGAGGGACCGGTGCACCCCCCGTAAAAAACCGTATCAAAAATATCTTTTAACAGTTATGAGAAATAGAATTGTCAAAATTGAGAAAAAATATAAAGAATTTAAGGTTGAGGGACGAGGTGGCCTCAGTGGCGCAGTAGGTTTTGTGTTTAGCTGTTGCCCGAAAGGTCCCGGGTTCGATACCCAGCTTCGTCGCTTGATTTTTTCCCAAAAAATTGGTCTCAATTTTGACAATTCTATTTCTTATCATTTGAGACTAATTTTTGGGCAAAAACAAAGCGACGAAGCTGGGTATTGAACCCGCGGCCTTTCGGGCAACAGTCAAACACGCAACCTACTGCGCCACTGAGGCCACTTCGTCCCTCAACCTTAAATTCTTTATATTTTTTCTCAATTTTGACAATTCTATTTCTCATTACTGTTAAAAGATTTTTTGATACGGTTTTTTACATTGTTGGGGCATCATTAAGCTATGAGCTCTCTCCCATAAAAAACCGCATCAAAAATGATTGATTGGATGACGAGAAATCCTCAAATCAATGATAGTCCCAACCTACTGGGATACTCTGTAATTGACCCCTTCCCTCTTGGGGGTTATCCAGATATTACGAATCAACTTTTTGGTGGTTTACTCTCCCCTCCCCCAACGTAATCATAAAAAATGCACTAACGTAATCAATTTTTATGAGGAGGGCCGACCCCCCCCCCCAACATGATTACGTAATATCTGGATGACCCTTTGGTTACGCTACTGTTTTTGAGAAAAATAATGTATTTTGACACTTTTCATTTATAACGAAAGTAATGTATTTTTCTAGAAAATTTCGATACAACGATACCCCTCCGTTCGATTCGATATAACGTCCCTTCCCTGGGGTGTTGTTATATGGAGGCTTGACTGTATTAATTAGTATAATCATTTTATTTTGATCATAAATTATGCCATAACTATACATAAATCATATATCAAAGTCAAGTCCGTTTCCGCCGCCAATGGGAAAAAAGTCCGGAAACGATGGTTAAGTGGTCCAGGACGCCGTACGATCTGGCAAGTTAAGCAACGTTGGGCCCACAGGTTCGATCCCACTAGGGCAAAATGTTGATTTTCAAAAAAAATTCTTTACAAACAATAGAGCAAAAATTTTTGTTATATGGAAGTTTTTTTGCTCCATTTTGTGTAAAAGAATTTTTTTGAAAATCAAAATTTTTGCCCTAGCGGAATCGAACCTGCAGGCCCAACGTTGCCTAACTTGCCAGATCGGACGGGCGGTGCCTTGGGCCACTTGATCATCGCTCCCGGACTTTTTCCCATTGGCGGCGGAAACGGACTTTAAAGTAAATAACAACAACAAAATCATATCACACAAAATTTGCATAAAATCTCAAATTACCTAAATATTTTTTATCCAAATTCATATGTTACAAGTAGAAACCCAACGATGCTGCAAACACTCATTGCATTCCAATTTACAGCACCACACAAATTTACAATCACATTTATACGAGATTACTTCGTGGGTTACCTAAATTTTTTTATTGAAAAATTCGAAATTTGCATAAAATTTTGTCTCTGGATCAACCAAGAAAATCGAAATTAGAGAATAAATTGAGTTTGGCACAGACTTAGGTTTAGTCTTAGGTTTAGGCTTAGTCTTAGGCTTAACCCTAGGCTTAGTTTTAGGCATAGTCTTAGGTTTAGGTTTAGTCTTGACCTTAGTCTTAGGCTTAGTCTTAGGCTTAACCTTAGGCTTAGTCTTAGGCTTAGTTTTAGGCTTAGGTTTTTGCTTAGTTATAAGCTTATTCTTAAGCTTGGTTTACAAGGGAAGAGCAAGATCTGTTAGAAGAAATTGTCAACGAAACCAAGTGTAAAAGAACATCAATCTTAAAATAACAAAAAAGTGTCGGTAGGCCTTACTGCGTGAAGCAGAAAACTTATTCACACTGCTTGTTTGATATAGCAAAAGTTTATTCACAACACAATCAAGTTGAGATTGATCAGTGGTTGTGTTGTCGGTTATTGGGTTAATGATGCCGGGTACGAGCCTCGGATGTCCCAAGATTTTTGCATCATATATTTTGGATTTTTTTATCTCTTCGAATCAGGTCTACCAGCACGTTTTTTAAAGGAGGGGTGCAGATAATAGGTCATTCTCGGTCGAAAATTTTTTTGCCAAAACGACCTATATAGAGGTAAAATCATGAGAAAAATCGATTGCGCGCATTCCCGAAGCGTGAAAATGCTTTCTTGATCCTGATTCAGGGAAATAATAGTGTGTATTGAAGCGAAAATCCAACATTTACTAATTTCCCTGAATCAGGGTCAGGGGACCGTTTTCAAGCTTCGGGAATGCGCGCAATCGATTCTCCTCATGAAATTACCCCCAGAAATATGATTTTGAGGGAGAAATTTCAAAATTTTTCGATTTAGCTTCAATACACACATCTTTTTCCCTGAATCAGGGTTAAGGAAGCATTTTCACGCTTCGGAAATGCGCGCAATCGATTTTCGCATGATTTTACACCTATATAGGCTGTTTTGGCAAAAAAAATTTTCGACCGAGAATGACCTATTATCTGCACCCCTCTTTAAATACTTTTTATTCATATTGATGTTGTTCTCTTTCTTTTACACTTATTTCATCGAAAATTTTTGTTCTGACAGATCTTTTTCTTTCTTTGTTAGACTTATAGCCAACATTCATCGTGCCATGTAACTTACATTGTATCCTCTGCCACAACACAAATGATCACAATCGCCTAGCGAATGAGTTTCGTTTCTCCAATTACATACTCTAGGTAAGGATCGTCTATGTAAGGGGTTATACTGGTATTGGGAGCAGACTTCTGGGCTTGGTTCGAGGTAGATCTGTAAAAAATTTAATATTTACATACTTATCCGTACCTAGGACCAAAAAATTTTTTTAGAATCTTGTACCCCCCCCCATGGCAAAAGCCGTACCCAGGATTTTGTTATAGAAGGAGGGGATACAATATCCCAAAAAAAATTTTGGTCAAAAACATAAGGAGGGGCCTAGGATTTTTTAAACTTTTTTAGGCCCTTGGGAGGCATATGTATTAAATGAATAATTTCATTAATGCATAATGGTAAGAAGCCCATGCCTAAGACCTAAGGTCTAAGTCTAAGACCTTAAGCCTAAGGCCTGAGACCTAAGGCCTAAGCCTGAGGTCTAAGCCCATTATGTATTTTGACCATTATGCATTTTGATGCGCATCCCTTGGGAGGGGGTATATGTATACTAATCCAAAAATTCGTATCACCATAATGTTCAGCACACTTTTAAACGACATCCATATTGCCATGGAAATATAAAAATTTGAATTTTATTGCTAGTTCACTATCCATTAGACCATGAAATCCGCTTATAGGTGCCTGGTTCGAACCCCATTCGGTCGAGAAAATAAAAAGCGCTCAGAAATTTTGCACATGTATAATTTTTTAAGAATAAGAATTTGAGGAGAATTTTTAAATTTTTTTCCCACCCTGTTTTCCTGAATGACATACCAATTCCGAATTTCTAGACTTCTCAATTTCACTATGTGATTGGACTTGTTTCGCCTTTTTGTATTTATCCGTCAAATGTTTCGTTATGGCACCAAGGTCGGAAACTTTCTTCCAACAAACCTTGCTCTGACAACTTCCACTCACACCATGACATTTGCATGATGTCGCAGAAGTCTTCTTCACCGCCTAAAAATCCATATTTAACTAGAAAATTAAATTTTCTTGCCATTGACACGAAAACCCTGAAATTTGAATTACGTAAAAAATAATTTCTTACCAATCTCCCAGCTTTCAAATTATGCTTTTCAATTTTCTTCAAAATAAACTGCCTTGGACCAGCTCTAGTTAAAAGTTTCCTCGAGGTTTCTATGCCATATTTGACCAAGTCCGAGCAGCCACCCCAGTCCCAGTCGGAAGTATGTGGATTTTTGGGGTTGGGAACTACTCGTGGAGCACATCGGCACTCATCTATCCAGCCTTGTGCACACGCGGTGGCTATTCCCCAAGCGGCTCCAGCTGAAGACATGGCTAGGAGGTAGGCTGATTCTTTGTACCCTAAAATTTTTTGTTAAAAAATTGGTCTATAACTAGTTTCATGACGAGATTAAAAGGATAACTGCATATAGTTCGTTTCCGCCCAAAAAGGTTTGCATGGCCAGGCGGTTGAAGGGGCGCGCATCACCTGGATTGACTCCGAGGCCTCGGGTTCGAGTCCACTTAGCGGCAATTTCTTTTTCATCAAATTCGATTTTGAGCAAAAATTCGATTTTTGAGGGGAAAAAATTCAATTCTGGGTAAAGATTCAATTTTTGAGCAAAATTTCGATTTTAAGCAAAATTTTCGATTTTTGAAAAATTCAATTTTTTTATTTTCCCAAGAAAATTCAATTTTTAGAATTTTTTGCACGAAAAATTTAAAGGAGTTTGTATATTGAAGCAAAGGGATTGCCACCATTTGAATTTCATCTGTGTATTGAAACGAAAATTATTAAAAAAATCAATTTTCACACCGATTTTTGAAAATTTTTAACTAAAAAATATTCGTCATTTATATATATAACTTTATGAGACGAATAAAATGACACCAAAATTATCCAATTTGAAAATTGTTTTGGGTTATTGAAACGAAAACATGAATCAGGGTTTTCGTTTTAATAACTCAAAACAATTTTTCAATTGGATAATTTTGGTTTCATTTTATTCGTCTCATAGAGTTATATAAAAATGACGAATGTTGTTTAATGAAAATTTTAAAAATTTATGTGAAAATTTATTTTTTTTAATAATTTTCGTTTCAATACACAAATCAAATTCAAATAGAGAGCTACTACTATTTCAATTTTACCGTATTTCAAAATCGTCGGATCGTGTATAATCGTCCCTGATTGGGTGCAGTCCCATGGCTGGAACCTCATTTGCTCTTTGCATTGCTCCATCGCGTCCAAAATTCCCTCGTATGCAACAATAGCCGTTGGAGGCTGCTCCCGACATATTATAGGGAATTGGCGAAATGTTGACACATGCATCAGTTCTGGACTACAGCCCTAAAAATTTTTTCTTCAATTTTTCATTTTTCAAGTTTAATTTAGGGGAGGGGAATGAAATTTTTGGAGACCCTACTACATCTCACCCAAAATCAGCTCGACCAAACGACAACTCGCCCAAACCACAACTCGGCCAAAATACAACTCGCCCAAACTACAACTCGGCCAAAATATTCCTCTCATCCAGTAGAGTCGATTGGTATAAGCGAGAAGTATTTTGGCCGAGTTGTAGTTTGGGCGAGTTGTATTTTGGCCAAGTTATAGTTTGGGCAAGTTGTGTTTTGGCCGAGTTGTAGTTTGGGCGAGTTGTCGTTTGGCCGAGCTGATTTTGGGCGAGATATAGGGTCGCCAAATTTTCTAGGGATGTACAAGTTATAAACAGTGAAAAACTTCGTCAGGGCCGCCACTAATACGTTTGGACGGCTCCCGAACGGACTTTAGTTCACTAATAACTTCACTAATTGCATTCAGACGCGTTCGGAAACATCACTAATAGTCGTTCGGGCGCGTTCGGAAACGTTCGGACGAGCGCCCGAACGCATCCGAACATTTCCGAACGCGTCGGAACGTTTCAGAACGCGTCCGAACGCCTATTAGTGATGTTGTAGTTTGGGCGAGTTGTATTTTGGCCAAGTCCGAACGCGTCTGAATGCAATTATGATGTTATTAGTGATAAATTAGTGAAGTCAAAAATTTCCGAACGAATTAGTGGCGGCCCTTTCCGGCCAGAAATATGCGAATTTTGATCACGATCATAAATTGTTCATTGTGCTAAAAGGAGACAAATTTAGCACCAATGTCTTTTAGAACATTTATGTTCTTGCTCAAAATTCGCATATTTCTGGTCGATGACAAATATTGTCACTTTTTTAAAACTTGTGCACCCCTAAAATTTTCCATTTTTCCGAAAAGCTGGCCAAAATTTGCATATTCATTAGTGATGAGAAAAAATTTCTGAAGCCCAATTTTTTCTTGTATGAATCGTCGGAGGAAATCGAAAAATCCTCTCCCTCAAAAAGTCATCATCACTTTTCTTCGACAACTCTTTGATTCATCATCTTCTTCCTCTTCACGCCAACAATCACTCATGGCCGTAACAAGTTTTTTTCCGGAAATTATTCAATATATAAATAAATGTAAACATTACTTTTGATTAGAAATCAATAGGAAATGGCAATTTTTGGCGAGCCATGGGAAAACTATAAAACAACTTTTTTCGACCATTTTTCGAGGTTTGAATTAATATTTGAAAAAATAGGTAAAAATTCGTCAAAAATTGAAAAATTCTTCAAAAATCAAAAAAGTTTGTCAAATTTTGAAAAATTCGTCAAAAATCTAAAAACTCGCCAAAAATTGAAAAATTCGCCAATTTCTAGAAGGGTATCTCATTTTTACCAACAGCTCAAAATTCAAGATTTATGTCAAAAAAATTTTTTTTGATTTTTTTGGCCCACCCTGTAATACTAAAATTCAAAGACTTACATATCTCAATTTATCCGGAGCCTTAATATTATTCTTAAAACTCCCAATAACACAATCAACAAATAAAAATAATATTGCATAAAAATACATTTTCCTCCACAACAAGATTGGATTACTGTAGAAACAATCGAAGTGGAGCATCATCTCGCGCTCTCTCGATTTCCACCAGTCAAGTTGGAAAATGAAGAACATCCAAGGCACGTTTCGAGCCACTCGAACACGGATAATAAAAGTTGAGTTGAACAAAGGGAAAAAAGTTTCAGGAAATAGGAATAGGAAAATTCGTGTATTCTTTTTTGTCAAAGGTTGTTCAAGGTTAGCCGACTAGCCGAAATTAGCCGATGTTTGAATTTTTTGGGTAGTAGAAAATTCTTAAAGATTTTAATGCATTCGTGGAATTTTGAACAGTTGGTGGCATATCTAGAATTTTTTATTTACACGGTGTATAACAAAAAACTGGAATTTGGGCTATTTTGTCATGTTTTTTTACCCGAAAAATTTTTTTAAAAATGAAAAAAATAGTACATGTTTCGGAAATGATTTTGAGGGAGAAATTTCCAAAAGTTTCGATTTTCGCTTCAATACAAAACACTCATCTCCCTGAATCAGGATCAGGGAAGCGTTTTCAAAGAAATGCTTCCCTGACCCTGATTCAGAGAAATGAGTGTTTTGTATTGGAGCGAAAATCGAAAAATTTGGATTTCGTGCCTCAAAATCATCTTTCTAACTAATTTTATGCGAGGAATCGATTGCACGCATTCTCGAAGCTTGAAAACGCTTCCCTGACCCTGATTCAGTGAAATAGATGTGTGTATGAAGCGAAAATCGAAATTTTGGAAACTCCCCCAAAATCATATTTCTGGGGGTAATTTCATGCGGGGAATCGATTGCGCGCATGCCCGTTCTTGAAAATACTTGCTTGACTCTGATTCAGGGAAATAAGTGTGTATTGAAGCGAAAATCGAACATGTATTAATTTTTCTGAACTAGGGCCAAGGAAGCATTATCAAGATTCGGGAATGTGCGTAATCGATTCCCCGTATGAAATTATCCCCAGAAATATGAATTTGAGGGAGAAACTTTCAAAAGTTTCGATTACACAAATCTATTTCCTTGAATGAAGATCATGGAAGCATTTTCAAAATTCGGAAATGCGCGCAATCGATTCCTCGCATAAAATTAGCCCTGATAGGGTCATTTTTGAAAAAAAATTCGGATCGAAAAAACATGAAAAGATAACAAACGCAATGGCTTGTTTTCATATTTCCTCGGCGTATCCAATGCAAGAAAATGTAAACAAAAGTTGGATACAAACAAACCGTATGGTCAAGTGGCTAGGATCGTCGCCCAATGCACTAAAGGTGTAGGCTTCCCTGGGGCTTTTTGCATGTTTTATGATTGCAGAAATCTTCACAAAAATCACCCCATAGGGGTGAATTTTATGAGAGGAATCGATTTCGCACATTTCCGGATCATGGAAATGCTTTTCTGACCCTGATTCAGGGAAAAATGACCATTTTGCTTCAAAACTTCAATTTTTCCTGAATCAGGGCCAGGAAAAAGCATTTCCAAATATAATCTCATATATACCACTTATTAAATGATCCAAAAACAATTCGACTCCGACGGGGATCGAATCCTCCTCGTTCAAGATAAACCTTGTGCCGTTTGCTCCTGCACCATGGGTTATGAAGTTTCTCTCTCGTCGGTATATTCCCTATACAATAATTCAATTGTTGTTATTGACACGAAACCCCTGATAATCAGGGTTAGGATAAATATAAAGATAAAGCAAAGACAAAAAAATCTTGAAATGTAAAAACGAGGCAACACTTTAAAATCGTCATAAAAAAATATATCAATTATATCAGAAAGCAATTCCTATATGACCCATAAATTTTTTATCAAAAATTAATGTCTCCACAACTTTTTTAAACTTCTTTTTCGTCAAGAAATATGGCATTAGGACTTTATCCAACTTTTTCTCCAGCCTATAGAGAGGCAATCCTTTTTTGAATTTGGCAAAAAATCCTTAAATATTAAACGCGCTGTGTGTGTCTGTCTGTTTGTGCTACCTCCGTCACCTTAAGTCCAATTCCGCCACGGCTTATACCAAATGATAGGGCTCGGTGATAAAAGAAAAATGACACCAAAATCATGGGGGTACCCTTCAAGGAAAATTTTTTAGCCCCATATCATGTTTTACGTAAGCTTTATAGTTGACTTTTAATGACATATATTCAGAAACCAACGTGGCCGAGTGACGTCTCGTGGAAATTTCCCTAGGATCGATTCTCCGCTATGCTCAACAGTTTTTGCCCCGGCAAAAAATTTTAATTTTTTTTATGAAAAATAAAAATTGGTTTAAAATTTTAAAAAACTTCTTTAAAAAATAGGTTAAAATAAAAAATTTAAAATGGGTTAAAATTTTAAAAAATTCATAAAAAATTTAAAAAATGGGGGCCCATGGCCCTGGTCGGACTGTAAAAAATCGCGGTCCCATTAAACTGGCAAGTTTCATATATCAAATTTCATCATTTTCGTTCCAATACACCAACTTTTATGCAATTCGAAAAAATTCATAAAAACTGAAAAATTGCCATAAATTTAAAAACTTTCAATACAAGAAAAATTGGTCAAAAATTGAAAATATCAAAATTCTAAAATTTGAAAATCTATAAAAATCGAAAAATTCGTCAAAAATTGAAAAATTCGTTGTTTTGAGGAGGTTTGTGTACACGTATGATCATATATGCCTCAATGATAACAAAAAAACAAGACGCCGCAAAACCGACAAATCTGCATCAAACTGACCCAGACTCTAGCAATTCCACCAAAATTACAACTTCTCCGAAACAAAAACTTGATATCCCCCTTTCCATTCCTTTTCATAACAATAGCTAAGCACGAAGCCGAATACAACCTCGGAGTGATTGTTTGATTGAAATTACGTGTCTCCTCAAAGAGGCGCGCATTTTTTTACGACTATCTGTCCGATGCCACCGAAATGAAATAAAAGGCAAAGTGGGAAAGAAGAAGAAGAAATCATCAGGCGGAGTCATTCCTCTACGAGTTACTGTACATAAAATTACTACTCGAATTGCGCGTGTTCGACAAGCGGCGACGAGACAAACCGTTTTCCGCCGCCAGGAGGAGCATAAAATTCGGAGAATGAGTCATGAAAAAGTGGGAAGAGGAGGAGGACAAACAAAGAATAAAACTTTTTATGGGATTTATGAAGAAGAAAAAGAAGTTTTGGAAAATTTATTTATGGCCATTTTCGGAGCAAAAAAAGAAAATTGAATTTTATCATCATCGTCATAGGTGTAGGGGGGGGGGACAAAAGTCTCATGATACATGTTTTCGATCTTTTTTCGGTCTCATGATACGACATGTTTGCGATCTTTTTTGGTGAATAAAAAATTTTCAAAAAAGGGTTTTGATGAACAATATGTTTTCGACCAGCTTTACTAAACAATTGTTCACTCGAAACCGAAATAGAAAATAATGCAGAGACGATGGTTGATAACAAAAGGAATTTGTACCCGTGTTCTTGATAGAATTTGAAAGGGCATCCTCGCCGGTCAAGTCGTGGAAGATTTTCAAAATGTTCCAATTCAGATTTCTGGCGGGAAGAGTAACCAAATAATGTTGCTATTACAGTCTGTTAGGCATTCAAAGTAAGAATCGTTTCATTCATTTCCTTCTCACAACGCTAAACGGCAAGTTATTTCGAACCTCCACCTCACGCACATATTCGAATTTCTGAGAATCCGGAACAGAGCTCGCTGTTTCTGGCGGGACGAGTGACCCAATATCGTTGCTATTACAGTCTGTTAGGCCTTCAAAGTAAGAATCGTTTTGTTCATTTCCTTACAACGCTGAACGGCATGTTATATCGAACTACAAAATTGACTAAACGGTCTAGTGCTTCATCTTTGGATCCACTAGCAGATTCCTTCAGTCGTTGGACGACATATGTTAGAGGCTAAGAAATAAACCGATTTTTGTAAAATGGAAGTAGACAGTATCGCAAGATATGCATAATTACAACACAGATACAATCCTATAAAAAGGGATCACACTTCGAAGTGAACGTTTTTGATCTTCTGATTCGGTTCCCACAACAGTAGACAGTGCCGCAAAACTCGCTGATAGTCGAGAGAATTCATTTTGTTCGTCACAAACGCCAAGCTGAGCTTGCAAGTCGAATTGAAGGAGACCCATACCATGACGTTACCACCACCAAAGTTGCGTCTTGAGAAAACTCTCTTTTCTTCCAGGCCTCTGGCAGGGCGAGTGACCAAATATCGTTGCTATTACAGTCTGTTAGACCACAAAGTAAGAATTGTTTCGTTCATTTCCTTCTCACAACGCTGAACGGCAAGTTATTTCGAACTACAAAATTGACCAAACAGTCTAGTGCTTCAGGGCTTGCACTAATTCGTTCCGACGCTTTCGGAACGGTTTTTCGATCACTAATGACATCACTAATTCGTTTCGACGCGTTCCGAAACGATCACTAATCACCGACGTCGGAACGACCTATTAGTGATCGTTTCGGAACGAATTAGTGACGCTATTAGTGGCACATTAGTGATCTCAAAAATTTCGGAACGAATTAATGCAAGCCCTCAAATGTCGGGGCGCAAATGTCGTTGCGCAATTATAGAGTGCAAATGTCGGAGCGCAAATGTGGGGGTGCATATGTCGAAGCGCAAAAATCGGGTGCACAAGTGCTGTTGCGCATATGTAAGGGCGCAAAAGTCCCCCAACATGGCGCCGAGCGCCCAAAATCCGTATTTTGGCACTCGGTGCGGGGGGACAATCCCCCTGTGCACCTGAACAAAAATAAAAAAGTTCAGCAAAATAAAAAGGGGAGACCTAGCCTAAGCCTCTTACCATTTTGGCATATAAAAAATTTTTACCGTCATTTGATGAGCTCCAAAAACATATTTTTTACTTTTTTTGTTACTACCTATACTTTCTGAATTTTCAAAATCAATCCCCGTCTCGACATAATAACATTATTTTATGTGCATGACAAACCTTAAATTTTACGACATGCCCGCAAGTTATTTTATTATCTTACAGAACGATTGACTACCCACTACTCGACTACACAATATTTGGTGGTCAAATTTCTTAACAACTTTCTAGAAAGCTATAAAATTTTTATATAAACAAGTTCATAAATTTTCAAAAAAAAATTTTGGACAAAAGAAATTTTGTTGTGACATGCCCGGTTTTGCAACATCTGAAAACACAAGTGCGCACCTGTTCATTTGCATAAATATGTTCAACAAATATGAAATTTTATAAATATTTTCCCAGTCTCAAAAACTGAGCATGTCCGAAAATCTACGAACATTTCTATGCTGCTTTTTCCAATTTTCTCATTTGTTTGTATGCGATGCGTAACGGACACAGCAATAACACCAGAAACACACAGCCAATAATTGGCATTTTGTTCTTTAGGCGGTAAAAAACACGCATCGTTTAACAAAATTGAGGCCATTAGATCGACGTTCAATCGGGTCGGCTCGATCGCCAACCGACCCCAGCATTCATAGTGAAGGAGTTTTCTGTCTTCTTTTTTTCGAAACATGTTGGAAAATCAGAAGTCTCTCCTGGACCGTTTGATGATTGGGAAAATAAAACAAACGAGTTGTGGGGGAGGCCAGCCGGCATCACAGAGTCGTAAACCTCAAAATTGTGGTAGAAAATTTGGGAAATAAGCATGACTAATTCTTGTTTATTCAAGTTGAAGAAAATGTTTTAAAAAAACAAGTCATAATTTTAAGAAATTCATAGAAGATTTTTTTAAATTTCAAGAAAAAATTTTTCAAATCCCTTAAAGGACTTTCAGAAAATTTTTCATAATCTCATTCCAGGCTTTGGTCAATGATCGTTTCAAAGATTCAAAATTATAGTGTGGTTTAGCGCAGGCTTTTTCTTGGGACTATAACTTTTGTCACGTTTTTGTAAAATTGAAAACGACATAACTTTTTATAGGAAAAACATTTTGACTCGGAATTTTTTACGAGCTTTTTCATGATCTAATCTAACTTTTTGAATTGAAAATAAAATTCCAAACTTCAATGATTCCGAGATAAAAAGTTAACGTGACAAATCTAATCCGTGAAAAAAGTTATAGTGCCTTTTTCTTCAAGAATACTCTACACAGAATAATCCATTGGGTTCAAATCTGGCGAATTCGAAAGCCATTCGTCTCTTGAAATGAAATCAGGACACTCTTCATACAATCATTCTTGCATTCCATGGCCTTGTGCCCAGGCGCCGAATCTTGTTGGAAACACCAATCTGCATCATCAAAATGTTCTCTTGCCCAAGGGATAAGGCGATTTTCTAGCATTTCCATGTATACATATCGATCGATCTTGACTCCTTGTTCCACAAACACCAATGGAATTTTTCTTTTGCTTGTGATTGCTGCTCATACCATCATAGGTGCACAAGTAGGGGGGGGAGGGGACACGACCTCTTCGATACGACATGTTTTTTTACCATCCACGAAGCCCTCTTCAAATTTTATGACATGTTTTAAATTTTCTCCATGCTCCTATATACTAGGGGGTGGGGCAAAAGTTTCAGACCAGGTGGCCAAAAGTTTCAGAATTTCAAATGTTTCCAAAACAGTTGTCTAATGCCTAAACAAGTAGTCGACACGATTGGCTAAACTCCGTCAAAACGACAGTTGCGGTAAATTTCAAAAACAGGGTCTAATAATTTATTATTGATTTTAACAAAAATGAAATTACAAAAAAATAAACTAAAGGCGAGATTCCATCAATCTAAATGAGTGTAGTACTGAGGGTCCTTTCTATGCGGGGAGACGTTTTTTTGTTGAAAAGTTTTTACGGGTTTCAAACGAGTATAAAAACCTTTTTGGTTTGGGTCTCCTCATACGAACTCGTACCCATGAATTGCCAGCGTCCTACCCATTCGGCCATGTGCTCCCAGCTTTTTGGGCACTTATGCACTTTAACCCCCTCCCCCACGGCCGTGGAGGGGGGTTAAAGTGTATAAAATTTATGTACTTTGCCTCTCCCAAAACCAAAGAACAGTAAATATGCTAATTTCAAGTGCGGAAATATAAATAAAGTGTAAAATGTTTCCGTTTTCGTCTTTAAGTTCGACCATAAAATATCTATCACCTCCTCTTTCTACGGCACCATAAATCCAGACTTGTTCAGAAATCCGGTGTCCTAAAAATAGAATTAAGAGAGAAATATGGTTTAAAAATCACGATGAAAAGTAGAAAAATAAGTTTCCGCATTTGAAATTTGCATATTTACTGTTCTTTGGTTGGGGGAGGGGCAAAGTGCACTGGTTTGGGAGAGGCAAAGTGCATAAGTGCCGCTTTTTGAACCTCGCCATGATATAGAGTTTAAGTATAAAATTAGATTCGTATATATCAATATATCACAAAAAAGAGTAAAAATACCATATCAAATAAAAAGTATACTTAACATGAAAACAAATACTGACACATAAACAAATATAAATACAGTATATGGTACTTATTAAGCAACATTGACACGAGGATGTTTCCCAGAACCACTACCACCTTGCATATAGCCCTCAAGATCCTGATCCAAATCGTCTGCTGACACATTTTTCTTTGATTTGTTAGTACCCGAAGAGCCTTTCATATAACTATCTAGCTCTCGATCCAACTCCTCGGCTGATAGCTTTCCTTTGGGTCTATTTCCGCCAGGTCTATTTCCGCCAAGTCCACTTCTGCCAAGTCCACGGCCTCCTCTTCCCGCATTGAAGCGGTTATTTTGGAAAGGGTTTTTCTTGAAGCTTGGTCTTTGGAGGCGTAGGCCAATGCTCGATTGTCTAAAAAAGAAAAATTTAAACATGAAAAAGTGGGAAAATTACCGTATAGGTTGTGCTAGAGAAAGTCGTTTTCGGAGGGGAGGTAGAGGTGGAAGATCGTCACGGGAAGTTACAATGACACTTCTTCCAACGAGAGTTCTCTAAAAAGAGGAAGATTGAGGATAAAAATTTTTTCGAAATTGGAAAACACCTTTTTTACAAAAAAAATTGTATTTTTTAGTTTAAAAAATGACTAAAATGCCATTTTTGGCCAAAAAAAGCATTTTTTGGTGCAAAAGTAGCTTTTTCATTTGTGGTGAAAAATGATTTTTTGCATTATGCAAATTTCGAAAAAAGTTCGAATTTCTCTACCTTAACAACGGGTTCCACCTCTGCGATATCATCAAAAACCTCAGGCTCATCATATGCCACAACCTCTCTCGGTTTCGGTATAAACCTCGCTCCACTCACTGGAATACCCAGCGCTTTGACAAATTTCCTAGCTTTTAATGGCACTGCTACAGGCGCTTTTGCTTTCCGGCTATTCGACCGAGACTGTGCGGCTATAATAAGCTGATCGATTTCGTCTTCGTCCATTTCTTCGTCTATATCTACCGCCATTTTTCTCCTTTCACCATCATAAAGTTCATTATCCATGTAGTCATCGTGGAGAAGAGATTTGGGTACTGGTGGAGGCTTTTTTGGTGCCATCTTGAGGGACTAAATGGAAATTTTTAACTGAAAAAAACCGGTTACATATTTCCGACGATGGATGCAACAGTTAACATTCCTGAGAGAAAACTTTTTTTGGCGACATTGCACTTTTTGCGACCAAAAATTTGTCATTTGCGGAGGGTTTTCTGCTTTAAAACGACATTTTTTAGCCAAAAATTCTCAGAAATGTCAATTTTAGTGAAATTTTTCTGGGGCCGACCCCAAAAAATTTTCAATTTTTTACCAAAATTGACATTTCTGAGAATTTTTGGCTAAAAATTGCCGTTTTAATCAGAAAAAAACCTCCGAGAACAATTTTTTGGTCGCAAAGTGTCGCCAAAAAAAATTCTGTCTCAGGTAATGCTAACCTTTGCAGCCAGGAAATTTCAGACATTTAGCGTTGATTTACGAAATTAGTGTTGGTTAAGCTCGGGCCCTTAAAAGATGCGATTTTTGAGCATGATAAAAATTTGTTCGTGGTGACAAATTTGTAACTACGGAAAAAATTGTCAGTGCCCAAAATTCGCATGTTTAAGGCCGTTGACAAAATCTTCACTTTTCGTTATTTGAGTATCATTTATGTATACTTTTTCATCTTAAACATTTTCACAATAGTTTACTTGGATATGACCAAGAATTGTTTCATTTTATTTTTTTTCAAGCTATACAAAAAGTTTTTTTATTCAATAAAATAAATTACCACCTTAAAAATTACAAAAGTGAAAATAGAAAGAATTTATGGCCCAAATTTAACATATAAAATTCTCAAAACGGCTCTAGGATTTCTCGAAACGGGGTTTTCAAAACGAATTTTGAAGCTACTACGCCTGGAGGGCGCACTTAACAGGAATAAAAATGCTGAAGTAAAAACGTCACAAATTTTTTTGAAAATACACTATATAAGGGTAAAAATTAACAAGGAATACGTTGGAAACTATTATTTTTATGTCAAACTCCATGCACACGCTAGCATTCTCGCTTTCTACACATCCATTTAAGTCTTCCATCTTCTTTTCTTAACTTCATCTCATGAGCATTTTCTATCGCGATGAAGCAAGTCCAAGTCTTTTAATCATTACTGTTAAGTGCGCCTCAGGCGTAGTAGCTCCTGAATTTTTACAGGATAATCTAAAAACCGTACTTTTGCGTTTTTTGGCGAAAAATTTTCAAAAAAGTTTAAAAACAAATCACCTATAAGGAGTATTTTCATGTGAGAAATCAATTGCGTGCATCGAAAAACCTTGAGACTATAATTTTTATTGATTTGTTTTGCAAAAAAGAAATTCCAATAATCTTTTGTAATACTTGAAAATACGAAAATTTGATATTTCACGGTCTGGGAAGCGTTTTCAAGGGTTTTCGATGCACACAATCGATTTCTCGCATGAAAATATCCCTTATAGGTGATTTTCGAAAAATTTTCACTAAAAAACGCAATAGTACGGTTTTTTGGCTCACCCTGTAGAAATTTTGAAAAATTTTCGTTTCAATAATCCTAGAGCCCTCAAAACATCACATCAGGAAGTTTGAAAAAATGATATTAAAACATATTACCCGTATATAAAAAAGGTCACATATGGATAAAATTATCTTTTGAAGAAACTAGGGAGCTACTACACAATAGGGGGCCACCCAAGTGAAAAAATTTCGAAATTTTTTTCTGAAAATGACACCTCTAGGGGTTAAAACGAGTCAAAAATCCGAATTTGACATTTACGAAGCAAAAAATGCTTCCCTGATTAAGAGAAGGCCTGTGTATTGAAACGAAAAGTCTCAAAAATGCGATTTTTCGCTTAAATACACAAGCCTTTCCTGAATCAGGGCGCGTTTTTTGCTTCGAAAGTGTCAAATTCGAATTCCCCGCATGTTTTACCTCAGAGGGATTATTTCTAGGCAAATTTATTACGTGTGTAGCCACTCCGCATATTATGTAGTATCTCGAAAACTAGATAGCTTATTTATACGAAAATCCATGTGACAAAATTATATTGAGCTGATCGAAAAGTTCTCATACTCCACTTTAATTATGCTCAAAGTTAAAAGAAATGACAGCAAAATCCTCTTTACCAGCCTCAATATGCGAATTTTGGTCACGATATGATTGTTATAATTTAGTCATGATGTAAATTCGCATATTTGAGACCGATGACAAGTCTTGTCACGTTTTTTAACTTTGAGAACCATTACTTCATTACATTTTTCAAGAAAAAAATTGAAGTGTGCGAACTTTTCGGTCAAACCAATAACATAAATTTATGAAGCATAAGATAAGGTAAGCCAACTAACTACAAAATAAAATAAGACTACAGGGTAAATTATCAAAAGACGGCGTTTTTCAGGTTGAGAACCAGCTAAGAAACCCATTGAAGCTAAAAAATAACGTTTCGAAAATTTTGGAGCTACTGTACTTTAAGGTAGTCACTTACAGGATCGCAAGTCGAAGAAGAAAAATGCCAAAATTTTAAATTTTTTCGTAAAAAGTGATGCTCTACAAAGTTGTTCACCATGGTCTCAGGAATTCAACGAGCTATGTAGCAGCCCAATTGGATTTAAATTGACCGAGATATGGCCTTAAATGTGTTTTTCCCATATTTTTTCGTTTTAAGGCCATATCTCGGTCAATTTAAATCCGGTTGGGCTGCTAGATAGCTCATTAAATTCTGAGATAACGGCGAACAACTTTGTAGAGCATCATTTTTATGAAAAAATTTAAATTCTGGCATTTTTCTAACTTCGACTTACGATCCTTACGATAAGTGACTACCTTAAAGTGCAGTAGCTCCAAAAATTTTTATTTATTAAATAAGAACACCAAAAAACTTTCACCAAAATTTGTCCAAAAAACTCACCAAAAATTGCCCATCCGAAACCAACCGCTGTGATAACTAATTTTATTGTCAGCTTTATAGAAGGACTACTGCTAAATGCAACAAATTTACAACCAATAGCAGCTACAGCAAGCGGTAAAAGGCAATATCCCAAGACACAAATTGATTGAAAAATGGAACTAAAATTGCAAAAAATAATCTTATTGAACTTTTACAGATTTACATAGTTCCTCCAAGTAGTTTAGTATTAGCTGTAACAATACATGAGCCAAAGAAAGTAATCGAGAAAACTTCAGTAAAATGAGGTCCACCCACTCCGCCTTGCAGTAGCCTAAGAAATAAAATAAGCTTTAAGGGGCCAGTGAAGTAGCCAGACCCTAAGAATGGGGGAGGGAGACCTTTTCAAAAAAAATACACCGAAAAACGCAAAATCAGACAGTGGTAATGTCCCCGAATTTTTGTCGGTTGTCCCCGAACTTTTGGACGTTTTTCTCCGGACTGTTGCCTCCCCCTGATATTAAAAAATATTACAATGATAGTAGAACACAGATGAACAAAGGCCCCCATAAATCCCAATCACGTAAAAGTTGCTTATTCTGATCCGGCTTCAAGACTCTTGCAAATTTTGCACCAACTAAACGAAGATCACGTCTCTAAAATAAACAATTTAGAAAAAATTCCAGAAATTTGTCAGAAAATTTACAATAGTATCCCAAACAGGCTCATCTAAAGTATCAAACTCGGCATCTGGATCAGCAGATGGGTCAAAATTTTGACTTCTAGTTCTAGTTGGAGGTGTTACACCAGCAATATTTCCACTCAAGTCAGTATAAGTTTGTTGCTTACGCGATTGTTCATTTGCTTCAATCTCTTTTTCGAGCTTAAATTGGATTTTATTGGGTTTCCAATGGCTCGTTCACTTCACTTTTTTGAAGTGAAAAATGGAGTGTAACAACTTTTGGAATAACCCAAACCATAGGAGAATAAAGGGGGGAAAAGTAATAGTGCCCATTTTTCGGGCCATCGCTACACCCCCTCCCCTCCTCAGCTTTTGGGCCCTTGTGGCGCCTGGGGGTCGTAATTACGACCCTCTATCCATGTATGACTCAAACCTTTTGTTTGACTATAAAGTCTCTTACCAAATCTAAATCAATAGCAACATTTGGCGGTGGTCCAGAAGACATTTTTTAAGGAGTGAAATTTTTTATAGAAAATTTTTTCCTATCTCTTATTTGAAAAATAAATTTTTATTAACGAAAGAGGAAATATATTTTCTCTTTTTTAAATGAGCAAAACTTTATTTTACATTCCAATCGGTGAATATTTTCGGACATGTTTCGCCAAAAACGTGTTTGGCATTGGCATTCACATGATTCAAGGAGAAACAAATGGCGGAAATTTAAAAAATAATGACTAGGCCAAAATATGAGCGGAAATTTCAATTTTCTGGCGAAAATTTTCAATGTTTGAAACAAATTGCATGTGAAATTTCGTTATCGGAAATTCTATTAGTCGAAAAAATTTTTAATTTCATACAGTAGGGCTCAAAAGTTGAGAAATTTGTTGAAAAAATATGAAATCGAATTTTTGGTACTACTAAACATTAGCAACCGTAAATGATGTGGGCATTTTTTCGAAAAAAATTTTCTGAAAATCACCCTATAGGGGTTTTTCGATGCGGGGAATCCAAAAAATGCACTCCCGGAGCTTGAAAAAAATATCTTGACCTAATATTATCTAAAAACTTGGCCCAAATCTCATTTTTGACGATTTTTTCATTTTAAGAGAATTTTTTTCGAAAAAATGCCCATGTCATTTACGGTTGCTAATGTTTAGTAGTACCGAATTTTTCATTTGAAAATTGTGTTAAAATCCGATCAAAACCGATTCCCAGTGAAGGGAGCCCTAAAAAGTTCGATCTCTCGGTACTAGGCTCATAAGGCGTTAAATTTTCATATTCGTGTGACCATTTGTTTTTTTGTCCTTTCTGAGATATTCCACCGTTTCCATTGCGTTACCACTCGAAACGGTTGATGTTACAGTCAACTCTCGATTTATTGACCCCTCCCGAGAATTTTTCCGCCAACACGATCACGCAGGGATGCGTTGCAAAGGTATAAGTATAGTCAAACTCGATTTAGTGACACCCTACCTCGTGAAATTCGTTAAAATTTTTCAATTTTTGCGCCAAGTTTTTCGCACTTTTGCACTATTTTTGACCAGTGCTAGAAATTTGCACTATTGCCATTTTTTACAAAAAGATTTTTAGAAAGCCTTGCTAAAAATTCTCATATTTGCACTCGCACAATAAAATGTCGGACATGGATGATGAAGATTATGGATTGGTAATTTTCCCCTTTTTATTTTTTTCAACTATTTTTTGCAGGAGTATTCCGATGATTCTGGAAGTGAACCGGATGTGCACTTGGAAAATCAATATTATGCTGCTAAGGGAATGAAATCAGATGGTGATTTGATGGGAGCACTTCAAGGTTTTGAAAGAGTGCTCGAATTGGAAACGGAAAAAGGCGACTGGGGTTTCAAGGCGCTGAAGCAGATGGTCAAAATCACTTTTAACATGGAAAGCTATGACACTATGTTGGAGTATTATCGCCGCTTGTTGACCTATATCAAATCCGCTGTGACTAAAAATTACGCTGAGAAGTCGATAAATTCAATTTTGGACTACGTCTCCACTTCAAAGCAAATGGATCTTTTGCAGAAGTTTTATCAAATCACTTTGGATTGCCTCAAGGTTATATTCCGTTTCAGCTCCAACTATAAAAAAAGCTGGACTCAAAATTCAAAAACCGAAGTCGACATCTCATTCGATCTGGCAAGTTAAGCAACGTTGGACCCGCAGGTTTTGATCCCACTAGGGCAAAAATTTTGATCTACATCTACAAAAAAACTTTATACAAACAATGGAGCAAAAATTTTTCGCTTCATTGTTTTTAAAAGAATTTTTTGAACTTCAAAAGTTTTACCCTAGTGGAAATCGAACCTGAGGATCCAATATTGCTTAACTTTCCTGATCGGACGGAATGCTAACTTCTGATTTTGAATTTTGGGTCCAGCTTTTTTATAGTTGGGGCTGAAATGAATTATTGTGGATTTTGTTGATTTAAAAGAGCCAAAAAAATTTTTCCACATTTTAGGATGCTAAAAATGAACGTTTATGGTTCAAAACGAATACCAAATTGGGCAAGTTGTATTTCGACCAGCGAGAATTTGGAAAGTTGGAGAAAGTTTTGCGTCAATTGCGAAATTCATGCAAGGTACTAGAAAGTGCTAAAATGGTTATTCTCAGGGCCGTAGCTGCGTTGGGAACATTGAGCTCCCACCGAAATCGAAAAATTTTTCCTAACCCTTTATGTTTTTGTCCAAATTTTTTGGATCTCTCTAGTTACACCACTGGGGGCCCTATGATTTTTCAAAATTTTTAGACCTGTGCCCCCTCCGAAATTTCGGAGCTCCTACGACCACTGTTTATGCTAGCCATTTTTAGAACGAACAAGGTGAAGAAGATCAAAAGAAAGGCACTCAGCTGTTGGAAATCTATGCGTTAGAAATTCAGATGTACACCGAGCAGAAAAATAATAAGGCTCTCCAAAAATTATACGAGCAATCGATTCATGTCAAGAGTGCTATTCCACATCCATTGATTATGGGAACTATTCGAGGTCATTTTTGATTTGTCCCACCGTTATTCCTTTGTGAAGTTCGCATCATGCGAATTTGCATAATAACGTTGTGGTAAATGGGGTGACACCAAATGATTTATGTTCTCAAATTTTTAGTTTAAAACTGAGTTTTTGATTGTATATAGGAATCTCGAATCATGTTGGAGCTGAAAATTTATTTTCATATTTTCAGAATGTGGTGGAAAAATGCACTTGCGCAACGGTCAGTTTGACAAAGCTCATACCGACTTTTTCGAAGCCTTCAAAAATTACGATGAAAGTGGCTCACTTCGCCGGATTCTATGCTTGAAATACCTGGTCTTGGCCAATATGCTCATGAAGTCGGACATCAACCCGTTTGATTCCCAGGAAACAAAGCCATTTAAAAACGATCCGGAAATTGTGACGATGACCCAGTTGGTCAGTGCCTACCAGAATAATGATATTGGGGAATTTGAGAAGATTTTGGAGCGCCACCGGGAGTCGGTGATGAGTGATCCGTTTATCCGGGAGCATATTGAAGAGCTGTTGAGTAATATTCGAACTCAGGTCAGTTGCCGAGCAGAGAATTGTATTAGCACGAAAAATTTTTGAATAGAAAGGACAGCATTGCAAGTACCCAAAAAGTCCGAAATGTAATATAAAAATGTTATTTGTCAAAAAATCGTTATGTTTATGATAAAAAATTTTAAAAAAACACCAAAAGATGCCAAAAAAACACTTAAAAATTTTTGCGTGTGAAATATGATCAAAATTTTTGGTCATTTTTAGGTGTTTTTGGTCAAAAAAACCTAAAAATAGCCAAAAAAACACTCAAATTTTTTTCGATTTTCCCTCGAAAACAGTATTTTTCAACATCTTTAATACCACTTATTCAGGTACTGCTAAGAATAATCCGACCATATACCCGCATCAAACTGGACTATTTGGCCCAAGAACTCAAAATCCCAAAAGACGAGGTGGTCCGCTTGTTGGTTGAAATTATACTCAATGAAAGTGTAGCCTTGAAAATTGACCAAATGAACGAGACATTGGTACGCGTGGACGCCAAAGGCGCCGGTTCTTGTGGTCTGGATGCACAGCGTTTCAAGGCGATGGATAAAGTTATTCAAGAACTCGAAAAGCTTACTCTGAACTTGGGTGATAAATGTATTTGATTATTGTATTGTATTATAATTATAGTTGTGTATTTCTATTATTATTGTATCTCAGTAGCAAAGGATGGTCAGTTGTTTGAAAAAATTGTTCTATACTACACAAAAAGATAAGCTCACCAAAATGCATAAAAGAGTGTGATCTTTTATTAGTAGGGACCATCACACGGGTTTTCAGAAATCATATTTCTCGATATTTTTCAGTCCGGAATTGTTGTAAAAACGTATTCTCCGATATTAAAAACCATATTCCTGAAAAGTTTTTACATTTTTTTAAATTGAAAAAAGTGAAGTGTAAAAACTTTTGGAACAACCCAAAATTGGATTCAAGTTGTATTTTTTCTATTATTTTCTCTGTTATCGAGTTAAAATAAAGTTTTATTATATGATTTTTTGCTTCTTCAATTGTTTTATCCGATTTTATACCTTTATATGCTTGAATTTTGAAACGTTTTTATTAGTTCAGGAAGATTTACACTGCCAACATGTCTATAGCAAAAGATACAGATTTGAAGCGAGAATTGAACGACTTGATCAGGCGAAGATCCGAAATTTCGGTACTTTATTTTTTACTATACAGGGTATTCCAAAAAAAACCGCCACCTGGTAATTTTTTGACGAAAATTTTTTCTCCAAAATTACTCAGGGGTATTTTTATGCGAGAAATTGATGGCGCGCATCGAAAACCCTTGAAAACGCCTCCCAGGCCATGAAATATATTTTTGTATTGTTTCAGTTATTTTCGATAGGAATTCCACTTGAAAATTGGATATTTCATGGTTTGGAAGGCATTTTCAAGGGTTTTCGATGCGCGAAATCGATTTCTCGCATAAAAATATCCCTGAGTCATTTTGGAAGAAAAAATGATCAAATGCTGGGTTTTTTTGGAACACGCTGTACAAAAACAAGAAACGTGTTAATTTTCAGGAAACATTGGCAGCATTGGAAAATCAGATTTACAACTTTGAAGCTTCATATCTGGAAGAAACAGCCGACAGTGGGAATGTTATAAAAGGTTAGCCGCCACCTTGCTATTTATTACCTTGATAACCTTTTTTAAGGTTTTGAAAACTTCGACAACAATGCAGCCGGAAATTTGAAAACGATTCGAAAAAGCAAGGCACTTTTCAAAGAAACCGACCGTTTATTTTCACTGTCCTCGGTCACTTCTCCCGCATCTCAGCGTGGCGATATCAACGAAGACGATCTCAAAATGGACATGATTGACGCCAACTTTGCATCAACTAGCACAGCTCGTTTCAATAATTCGAACGATCACGGAAATTCGAACTCGAGTGAGAATCACGATGATTCCGAGATGGACGAAGACTTCAAGCCAGATCAAAACAGTTTGATTGAAGAAACCCCAAGTTCAAAGATAAAAAAGCCGAGTAAAAGAGGCAGACGTCCAGCTGGAGGTGAATAGAATATCAGAAAAAATGAATGTGCTATTTAATTTAATACTAGCCGTGTATATAACATTTTTCATGGCTAGCTTTACGAAAAATGTCGGCTAACTGGTGAAGTGGATAAGGAAGCTGCCCGTCTGATCTGGCAAGTTAAGCAACGTTGGGCCCACTTGTTCGATCCCACTAGGGCGAAAATTTCAATATACAAAAAAACTTTCCTTACAAAAAATGGAGCAAAAATTTTTTGCTCCATTGTAAAAGTTTTTGTAGAGCAAAATTTTTGCCCTAGTGGGATCGAATTTGCGGGCCCAACGTTGCTTAACTTGCCAGATCAGACGGGCGGTTTCCTTATCCACTTTGACAAGTAGCCGACGTTTTTCGTAAAGCTAGCCATGAAAAACGTTATAGATAGAGACCGTCATATTTAAAAAAAATTAATTAGTATATACTAATCCTTATTTTCCCACTATACGACCACGCAGGGATGCATAAAAAAGCTATATAAGGATCTGCATTTCTTTTCGTTTCAGTGTACACGTTGCCTGATTCAATAAAAAGTTCCGTGGTAGCCAAACAAAAATTTGACTATAAATTGTGTTATTGAAATGATTGACGAACAATACAAAAATTCTCTTGTGGTTGTGGCATAGAATTTATATCTCTTTTTTCAATTTTCTCCCCAACTTTGCCGGCGATCCTCAATTAAAGTTGTTTCTACACACACTTTTGACAGTTTTAGCAAAAAATTTTCGAAAAAATAAAAAATTTTTCACGTGACGGTCTCTAACTATAGGATTTTATTTTTTGTGTTTATTTTGGCTTTTCTGTGTTTTGTAATTACTTACTTAAAAATATATCCTATTGTTACAGAAGTTCTGTATCAAGTTTTTTTTGTATATTTAAATTAAATATTTTTTCTGTTCGCAGGCACATAGCGAGAAATCGCCGATAGAGAGGGGGGCAATTTTCAAAAATTGTTGTGTCGAAAAATGGCATTTTTGCTATAAAAAAATAAGCGTTTTATGCAAAAAATGCTTGAAATTTTCAACTAAAATTTTGACGAAAAACAGGCTAAATTTGACCCAAAAATAATTTCGTGCCGAAGGCGAGAAAAAAATTTTGGGGTATTTTTGCTCTTAGAAAATTTTGGCAAAAACATAAGGGGGACCCTTTTTTCGAGCTTCTGGCGCTATAGGGGGCAATGGTCCGGATTGCCCCCCCCCCTCCACTCGCTACGTGCTTGTCGGTTCGAAGTAATTTTTGTTTAGTTTATGCATTTTTTTGTTTTAGGATTTTACTATGTAATAAATTATTTGAGTCAGTTATAAAAAATTGTGTCTTTATTGGTTTTATGCCAGTTGAATTTTATTTTTAAGCATTTTTTAAGTTTTTTGCTCAATAGTTTTTTGTCTCAAATTCCAACTATACTCTTCTACTCTTTTATAGTAATGCGGAAAGAGTTTTGTTATGTCTATAGTTCAGAATTGGATATTCCAGTTAGGATAAAAGTTGGCTCACTTTTTGGTTTTCTGGACAATTATGTAGCGGATCGTTACCAACAGTCTTCTGGGCATATGTTCTTAAAAATTTCGGTAAGATGACATAGAAATTTATTGTCTACAATTATAAATTGTTTTTCAGGTCTATTGTAACAACCGCCAAGTGGGCTGTGACGTCCAAACTTCGTTTCAGGCTCACGACTCGCCGAATGCAAATCGAGAAATTCAAAGATGGGATGAATGGTGTACCTTGCCTATAAAATATGCTGAATTAAGTCGAGATGCTTTTTTGCACATCACTTTATGGGATGTTGGAGAATCTATTGATCCCGTATTTGTAGCACAATGTGTGAAAACGCTCTTCAGTAAGCATGGAATTTTTCGAAATGGCCAGCTAGATCTGAGGATGGAGAAGCCGGAAAGTGGAAAACCCGAGGCTTTTGGAACGTCCACATGGGAATTGAGTCAGCACACAAAGTTTGCGAAAAATAATCGGCACGATATTTACCAGCTGTTGAAGAAAGAAAAGTTGTACAAAGCAAATTTGGTGGATAAAGTTCCATGGTTGGACCAGATTACGTTTTCAAGATTGGAGGAGCTTAAAGAGAAGGTATTAAGAATTTTGATACGCCTCTGGAAAATTGTGATGATAACTATGATCAAAGTTGCCTCTTAAAAATCGATTGTTTGCTTCAATTTTACGCAAAAAATTGATTTTTAATCAAATTTTTGCTGCTTAACTCATTTGTTTTCAGGCCAAAACCGAAGATCGCTCGTTGTACTTAGTCTTATCTTTTCCCAGCATTCATCACAACGAAGACACTAGTCCATATTCGATTATTTACTATGCCGATGATGATGACCTCTTGTCCGGAGCTACTATGGCTAGTCGATCAATTGGTGGAGTCTCTCATAGTGCCGCGACTAGAATAGACCCAGAATTGGGCATGGATAATTTGTGTGAAATTAAGCACCACATGCTGACTAGGAATGCCAGAGCTGACGATATTGATCGGCGATTGAAGCCAAATAGTGGTGCTAGAGATGCGCTGGAGACGATTATTCGGGTCAGCACACATGGAGAGATAGGGGCGGAAAAATTTGTAAAATTACGGAGTGATCCTTTGCATTTTTTGGTGAAAAATGGCTTAAAATTGACATTTTTACCAAAAAATCGCATTTTTGGGCGAAATGACTTTAAAAATGGCATTTTTGGCCTAAAAAATTACATTTTTTACTATTTTTGATGGAAAAATGTCGTTTTTTATTGAAAAAATTGGACATTTTTTCACAAATTTTTACAAAAAAAATTTGTGCAAAAAAACATAAGGGGAACCATTAGGAACAAATTTGGCGCGAAAGTGCGGGGTGGTAGTCATTTTTGGGAGAATAGGGAGGGGATGGAATTCCACTTCTTTGTCTAGGTGTGGGTCAGAGATTTGTCTAATTTCACTTTTTGTAAATTTGCCGAATTTTTAGGCTCCAACACTTTATGATATGACTGTCGAGCAACGAGATTTGATATGGAAATTCCGTTTTTGGCTAAAATCAAATCCACAGGCGTTGACCAAATTTGTACGCTCGGTGAATTGGGATGAAGAAGCGGAAAGCCAACAAGCTATGCAATTGATAAGGCAACACAACACAAACTGGAAAACTTATTAAATTGCAATTTTCAGAGAATGGGAACCAATTGATGCATGTGATGCACTTGAGTTATTGTCTCCAAATTTTACACATCCATTTGTTCGACGTTATGCTGTTTCAAGGATGCACCACACTTCTTACTCGAATATTTTATTGTACTTGCCTCAACTGGTCCAAGCCTTGAGATATGAGCCTAAAGTTTTAGATGAGGTATTTGATGATAAGTATTATAATCTAAGCTTCCACCTCCCCCAAATCTGAAAAAATTTTCTTGATGATTTTTCAAGCTGGTTACTCAAAAATTGGCGATTTTTGGTATAAAAAATGAATTTTGAAGAAAAAATGGAAAATTTTGGAAGTTTTTAGCAAAAAATTGAAAATTTAGGTGATTTTTGATGAAAAATCATAAGGAGGACCATTAATTTTAGAACAAATTTTCAAAATTTTTTCATCATTGTGTTCAGCGTAATTTGTTGACTAAGATGAATCCAAATTTGGAAAGGATCTTTCTTAAAAGTTTTTGCGCTACTTATTTATACTTAACCTTAATTTTACATGTATATTTTTACAGAGTGCCTTGGACGCATCCAAACGGCTTTCTACACTAAACGACCTCTCGCCAACTTCTGCCAAATCCTTTGCTGTGCAGCACAATCTTGATGAAAAAACCGCCAAAAAAATCGACGAATATTTTGGAAACGAGTCCGATTTGGCCTCGTTTCTAATCCGAGCTGCCATAGAAGACAGTGTTATAGCGAATTTTTTGTACTGGTTAGTAGCGATTGTTCAATCTATTATATTTTTTATAAATTAGGTACTTAAAAGTAGAAATTGAAGCGAACTCGGAATTGGACGAGCCAATGTCGAAAATGTATGCCGGTGTACTGGATAGGCTGACAGCGGCTTTGTCTCAAGGAAGCAATTCGACTAGGAGGACTTATCAAATGTTGATTAGTCAAAAAGTATGACGAATTAAATTTATCATACCAATTTTTAACTCGAAAAATTGGGTCTGTAACAGGATTACCATCTAAAATTTTTGAAAAAAAGGTTTCCAATACCTCAAAATAACATTGGACTGCTTTAAATTGGTTGAAAATGGCTCGAAAACGATGAAAAATCACTCCAAACATAGAATCAACTTGTTTTTCGTCATTTTTGGGGTGCCTAGGCTTAGGCCTTAAGCTTAAGTCTAAGGCCTAAAGCCCAAGGCTTATTAATTGGACCCCCTCCAGAGGGTTCAATTAACGAGGTTTCATTGTATAGACCATTTTTGGGGACCCCAAAAATGGCGAAAAACAAGTTGGTTCCATTTTGGTGGTTTTTCATCGTTTTCGAGCCGTTTTCAACCGATTGAAAGCGGTCTCGTGTCATTTTTGAGGTGTGGGGTAAACCCTACTCCTAGCCAAACTTTTACTAAGTTAATTCATTTTTATGCGAATTTCTTCAGGTTAACTATGTACTATCAGAGAAGTTGACTTCTGAAAAGTTTACAGACCACTAATTTAGACCTCCTTATTTTTGGAGTTTGAAAAATTAAGGATAACTATTTTTTTAATCAAAATTTGCATATACTATATTCTAGAAATTCGTCGAAACCCTCGTTGAAATGGCCAAACTAGTCGCCGAAGTTAGTGGAAATCGTATGAAGAAACAAGAAGTTCTGAAGAGAAAGCTAGCCGAGAATTCAGATCTTATCGATTTGAAAGTAAGCGAAAAAATTTGGAACTAGTATCGATCAGGTATCCTCCTGAACGTGAAATTTTTCGAAGAAATTTTTTTCATCACCTGGAATTGACCCTTCTAGAGGTAATTTTATGCGGGGAATCCGAATTTCACATTTCCAGAAAATCTTTCCCCGAATCAAAAAAAGGCTAGTTATATAACACATTTTTGACTAGAATCACATGCCATATGTAACATAAATAGCCTTTTCTTGATTCGGGGAAAGGTTTTCAGATCTCGGAAATGTGAAATTCAGATTCCTCATATAAAATTACCCCTAGAGGGGTCAATTTCAGATGAAAAACAAATTTTTTCGAAAAATTTCACGTTCAGTGGGATACCTAATCGATACTAGTTCCAAACAATTTTTGGCCGTTTGTAAATATTCAAATTTTAGGGCCTAAGCCTACCACTTGACCCCTCGATTCATGTTAAGAGTATTATTTCAGAGCAGACTTTATTATTTTCGAGTAACTTAATGCCAATGAAGTTGACATTTTCAACAGTACGCGGGTCGGCTGTGCCTTATGAATGTGGAGAAGCGTACACGACTATTTTTAAACGTGGCGACGATCTGAGGTCAATAAAAAAGTGGAAAAAATTTTCGTGGTTAAAAAGTTTAGTTACCTTAATTTTTATCTCGAAATCTAGGGATAAAAATTAGTAGTTAAATTTTAAAGCGTCAAAAAATATTCATAAACTCGAAAATTTGACACTAAATTTTTGTACTTTTACGGCTCCATCCCCATTTGCCCCATGGGACATTTTTCCCACTGTTATTATGCGCGTGTGAAATTCGCGTACAGTCAACTCTCGATATAACACACCCCTCCCCGTATTTCGATTTAATCCCCCTTCGAAAATTGTTGATCGGCCACTTTCACCGGCTGTAGACCGAGGGCGAAACCGAAGAAGGAACGTGATTTCACGACTATCTAGATGTGGATCAAGAGTTGGAGATAGCTGAAAACCAGTTCTTAGCCGAGCTCATGGATACGCAAGGACTGGCTGAAAGTGAAGAAGAGAAGACGGAATAGAAGAACAAGGACTTAGTGAGAACTGCACTAAGGATACTAAATGAAAAATCAAAGGAACTGCAAAGTGTGCAGAACTTATCCAACCCCCTACTGTCGGATACTTTTCATCATAACCTTTGTTAGGAACATCTATACATCGGGATCTTAGCGTCTTTTTAAAGCTCACGTTCGTAGCTTTAAAATGACACCAAGATCTTGGCGTATGGTTGTTCCTATCAAATGTTATAGTGAAAAAAGTATCTAGATATATCTTACTACAGGGGGTCGGATAATTTCCGCACACCATGTATATGCGAATTTCACATGGGCATAATAACCATGGGGCAAATTCCCATGAGTCAACTGGGGTGGCACCATTTTTACTTTCTGTTTTTAAGACAAGACCAACTTGTAATCCAAATGATCCGTTTAATGGACAGTTTATTAAAAGAAGAAAAATTGGACCTCTGCCTAACCCCCTATGCTGTTTTGGCTAACAGTGTCAACGAAGGCTTTGTGCAGTTTGTTCGAGCTACACCCGTAGCCAATGTGAAATGCATACAGGTTATTTTTTTTTAATTTTGCATAAAGTGCAATTAAAAAATTTTTCAGGATAGCCTACGAAATTACCGCCCTTCTCATGTCGGACCTTATGGAATCGAAGCAGATACCCTCAACAATTACGTCCGTTCGTGCGCAGGCTATTCGATAATCTGTTACATTCTGGGAATCGGCGACCGTCACTTGGATAATCTGCTACTCTGTGAAAACGGGAAAATTTTCCACGTCGATTTTGGATTTATCCTCGGCCGAGACCCCAAGCCGATGCCACCACCGATGAAGCTCACCAATGATATGATAAATGCCATGGGTGGCCAGACGAGTGACCACTATAAGAAATTTCTGGACTATTGTACAACAGCGTTTTGTATTCTACGGAGACATGCTCGGCTGATCACTAACTTGTTTGCACTGATGCTGGATGCTGGTATCCCGGATATAGCTATGGAAAAAGATAAGGCTGTGCAAAAAGTATGGAATCGAAAAATAGCATTACGCTCAAAAATCGTGTCAAAAATAGTTTTATATTATCATCAAAAGTGACACATATTATTATCAAAGTGGCAAAAAGTGGAGCTATTCTGGGGGCCCCAATGACGTGAAAAATTGAAAAATTTTCCGGAAAAGACCTTTAGCGTAATTTTTAACGAGAATTTTGTTTAGATTTCTCGTTAAAAATTACGCTAAAGGGATCTTTTTCGAAAAATTTTCAAATTTTTTCACTTTATACAGACTTGAATAGCCCCAAAAAAGTTTTGTATAGGTTCGAAAACCGTATAGATTCAAGATTCAAAAATCGTTGTATAAGTTCAAAATTGGAATCTATACATTATATTTTAGGTGCTGGACCGCTTCCATTTGGACCTTTCTGACGAAGATGCCTGCCATGCAATATTAACCATTATAGAAAAATCCATTGGCTCGACTATGGGATATATTGTTGACTTGGTTCATGATGCAAAACAAATTATTTCTTAATTTTGTATTAAGAATCGGGATCCGCGAGCGCCTTTGGCACTCGCGGTTTCTCCGAGTTGACTTCGAGCGCTCCGAAATTTACTTAAAAAGTTGAATTTTTTATTTTTAGAAAGTTTTATACATGTGTAAATTTACGGTTAAAAAAATCGATTCGACTCCTTTCTTAGTCAAAATTTCGAATTCGTGTTCCCCTTACCCGAAAACCTCCGAGTACAATAAATCAAGAAATTGTCAAAAAATCGAATTTTTTGCCTTCGTCTCCAAGGGCAAAAAATGAAAAATTTTGTCTCCGATTTCGATGATTTTGGTGTCAATCGTCTTGAAATTTGCATATTTGATTGTATTGTAATACTTGACTTGTTTATGCTTATTTTGCTAGTCTTATGTATTATATATGTTGCATTGACATTTTATGAATAAATTTTTATGTAAGGGTCAAATTCTTATTTCAAATGTATCGTTTAATTTGTTGTAGACTGGAGCTGAGCGCTAGAGGAGGCATGATTTTGACCGTGAAGAAAAAGAAGTTTTATGCAAATTTCATTTTTTTTGTTCAAAAATCGACTGTTTGACTCTCTAAATGATTTTCCCCAGGAAAGTGATGTTCTACAAAATTGTTCCCAATAAAATTGTATCAATTCGGTGTCGTTTTGTTCGTCTCGTCGAGCTATTAAGGATGTCGTGTAGCCTTGATGAAACACCCTACAAGCGACCCATCATTGTAATGCTCTTGGTCTAAAAAAATTCATAATTGAAAAAGAAATAAAAATTGTTGCGCAAGATTACGAGCAAAACCCTTAAAAATGGGCGTAGGACCCCCCCAAAAACAAAACAACGCATCCTCCCGGAAGGGATGCGTTAAATTTTTTATTGTGTATTTTTATATGATTGAAACCAGTTTGCAAAAATTGAATTCGTCGAGTACCCCAGATGACCTAATGTATGTAAACAGAAATAGAAGGATGAACATACACAGGGTGGCCCAATAGTACTTTACATCAAACTTTTATCGATATTTTGGCTACCCGAAAAGATTTTTCGATGCGATTTTTTTAAAGTTAAACTAAATGTGCATCAAACGAGGTAACTTTCGCCAAAAAATAAAAGTTACTAATATTTTATTTTTGTTTTAGGAAAAAACACCCTTAAAGGGGGTAACAATCGGAGCCCGTTCTCCTAAAAAATTTTGTTGTTGAAAATTTTTGTAAAAAATACATTCCTAGGGATAATTTTATCGATTCCGCACATTCCCGAAGCATGAAAACGCTTCCTTGACCCTGATTCAGGGAATGGGGTGGGTGTATTGAAGCGAAAATCAAACATTTCCGGATTTTATGAGAAAACCGTCGATTCTTAAGTTTTTCTAGGCGAGGAATCGATTGCGCACATTCTCGAAGCATGAAAACGCTTCTTTGACCATGTTTCAGGGGCTGTAAATGCTTCCTTTAGCGATTTTATTTTCGCTTCAACACACCGATCCCTGAATCAGGGTCAAGAAAGCGTTTTCACGGTTCGGAAATGCGTGCAATCGATTCCCCGCCTAGAAAAACCTAGGAATCGACGGTTCTCTCATAAAAATCCGAAAATGTTTGATTTTCGCTTCAATACACCCACCTCATTCCCTGAATCAGGGTCGAGGAAGCGTTTTCATGCTTCGGGAATGCGCAAAGTCGATTTCTCGCATAAAATTACTCATAGGAATGTATTTTTTACAAAAATTTTCAAAATTTTTTCCGGAGAACGGGCTCCGATTGTTACCCCATTTAACAGTCGAATTTTTCAAAAATTCGTTCGGATTCTGAAAGAGAATGGCCGATTTTATTTACCTACAAAAAATCATGGAAAAGGATGTAGATTTTTTAAGATAGTTTTGAAGTCAACTGCTATTTTGTGACAAAATCAAATCGCCGCGAGTGGGATTCGATCCCGCTAGCTTTGGAATCGAAGCCGAGACCACTACCACTGAGCCATTTTAGCCATTCTAATGAAATTTCAGAATTTGCTTATTATTTCACATGTTTTTTACATTTGAGAAGTATAAATCATTTTTTCATGATTTTTTGTAGGTAAGTAAAATCGGCCATGCTCTTTCAGAATCCGAACGAATTGTTGAAAAATTCGACAGTTGAGAGTCTTTTTTCCTGAAACAAAATCTTATAATGCAAAAATAAAATATTAGGAACTTTTATTTTGTTGGCGAAAGTCACCTCGTTTGATGCACATTTAGCCTACCTAACTTCAAAAAAAAATCGCATATAAAAATCTTTTCGGGTAGCCAAAATATCGATAAAGGTCTGATGTAAAGAAGAACCCTGTGGATCACCCTGTAGTTTAATGATTTTTGATATAAATTGACAAGAAAATGATCAACAAGAAAAATTAGATTTTATAAAGGTTTTCATTTTGACAGGTTTTCGAAGTGCAGATTCATTCTTTTTAAATTTTTTATTTGAGAATTTTATTTAAAGGAGGAGTGAAATTCATAGCAGGATTTCCGGTAGTCAATTTTTGACAAAAATCAATTTTTTAACCTCCTAAATGAATTTTTCGGAAAAAGTGATGTTCTACAAAATTGTTCAGAATTTAACGGGGAACAACTTTGTAGAACAACACTTTTTCCGAAAAACTCATTTAGGGTTTTAAAAGATTGATTTTTGTCAAAAATTGACGTCCGGAGATCCTGCTATAAATTTCACCCCTCCTTTAAAAGATTTTATAGTCCGTTTCCGTATCAAATTAAAAAAGTCCGCTGACGATGGCGGTGAGATACTTGCGGACGGACATTTTCGGACGGACATTTGCGGACGGATACTTACGGACGGACATTTGCGGACGGACTTTTGCGGACGGGACATTTGCGGACGAAACGTTTGAATTCAATTTTTTCAAAAAAAAATTCAAATTTTTCACAAATTTGAATTTTTTTGAAAAAAATTGAATTTTTAAAACGTTTCGTCCGCAAATGTCCGTCCGCAAGTATCCGTCCGAAATGTCCCGTCTGCAAATGTACGTCCGCAAGTATCCCTTCACCCTGACGGTAGCCAAGTGGATAAGGACACCGTCCGTTCGATCATACATGCATAGTGGGGGGACAGATCCCATCGAGGATGGATGGATGAATAACCAACGAGGGGGGCAACCAAAAAATTGATTTTTTACATAATTTTTTGATATTTTTTAATGATAAATATGTTTAGAAATTCAAAAAGAAGGTGATGACAAAAATCTAGAATTATAAGGCACGTCACTTATGTTTTTAAACAATTTTTGGATTGTCGGGCAAGATGGATGGATGAATGTCTAAAAAAATTTTCGAGAATGAGTGTTGGGGGGACTGTCCCTCCCCCTTGAACATGTATGCGTCCGATCTGGCAAGTTAAGCAACATTGGCCCCGCAGGTTCGATCCCACTAGGGG
>OZJO01004055.1:0-15500 GCA_900406225.1 Acrobeloides nanus | reverse complement strand
ATTTCATCATGTCTTGTAATTTACGATAATAAATGCTTTTTAAACTCCCCTCGTGAAATTCAACAAAACACACTATGCCCCCTAAGTTGTTGACGGTTATCCCCGAACGACTTGACCTACCAATAACTTCGGGCGCCACCCCCAAAGGACATTTGCCCCACGTTATACAATTCGAATTTACCCCACGTTGTAAATATTTGCGAATTTCACAACGTGGGGGACTTAGAGCAAATGGGGTACTGCCAACCAATGATGGCCCGAACCGAAAAATCGTTCGGTTCCGGTCCCACACATACATGATCCCTCTTCCATTTCGCCGCATTTGCCAAAAAATTAAGTATCCAATTCTCATTTTTTCGAGCGAAACGCGAAAAATTTGAGATTTTTATGTGAAAATGCGAAATGGGTGATGCAAAAAATGCATAATTCGCCAAAAATAGCGTTCTAAATCACGAAAATCGCCAAAAAATTCGCATTTTTATATATCAAACTCGCGAAAATTCGCATTTTTTATATTTCAAATTCAAAAAAATTTCCAAAATGGGTAATAGGCCAACGAGGTTACTCACGTGAACTAATTTAGGAGTCATTTCCAGAAAAAATTTCGACAAATTTTTCACGTGGGTGGCTCCTCCCTCTCTATTGTGTAGTAGCTCTCGAGATAATGAAATCTATGTAAAATTTTTTAGCGGGTTTTACTGTGATGATGAAAGTATACGACGCCCCTATTATCCTAATACAGTTTCCACGACGAATCTTTTGATTATTACACTAGGATTGCCTCTTCCGATCTTCTTTTTTGGTTATTTCTTTGCCTCTCGAAATAAAACAATGATGCAAATACTTGAAATGATTCGAATGACTACATTTGTTTATCTAGATTATGTTGTTGGGTTTGGTAAGTGTTAGTTTGGTATGCTCAAGTTAAAAAAGTGACCAACCTTGTCACGGGAAATAAATATGCGAATTTGAACGCGATATAATTTATTTGTGATGACAAATTTTTCATTATGAAGAAATTATATTTGGCTCAAAATTCGCATATTTATTTCCATAATCACTAGTATGTGTTTTTTTATTAACTTGTTTTTTAGGATTATGTACTTTTGCATTGGACTTTTTGAAATGCTACATTGGAAGGCTTCGCCCCAATTTTGTTTCAATGTGCAAGCCAGATTTATCGGAATGCTCTCTGAATGGAACAGCTTACATGATCAATTTTGAATGCCAAAATGGTCCTAGAATGGGGCGTAATTCGAGGACGAGTTTCCCTTCTGGTCATGCAATGGCAGCCGTAAGTAATTTTTAGCATTCGAAAAAAACGTTTCCCTGATTCAGGGAAGGCGTATTGTATATTCCTGGGGCTACACGATTTTTGTTATTCCTGGGGTTACGATTTTCCTGTCATCACTTACGATTTATTTGATAATTTTAGGTCTTCTGCTTCATATTTCTTTATCATTTTTTCCAATATCTACACAGAAATTCAACGATTACAACTCTAGCGAAGCGCTATCGCTTTATCATCATTACACTGTACTTCATTTTTACGGTATTTTGTGGAATTAGTCGAGTCACCGACTATTGGCATTACCCAACGGATGTATTAGGTGGTACTCTATTTGCCATTTTTCTCTATTATTTATGTTATTGGAAAAGATATGTACAGTCGGGTACTTCTAAAAAAGAGTCATAGTTAGATAAATGTTTTATAATCAATAAATTTGTTCAAGTTTTTGTTTTATTTCGCTTATGCGATTTTATATATTGTTCTGATGATTTGTTGTATGATAAAACTTTGTTAGATGGACTCGTGTAGCTATTTTGCACTAGAACAAGCAAAAGTACATTTTCAAGAGCTTTTAAACAGAATTGATCCTGATGATTTAGTTAACTTCTTATCTTGGGTACACGTTGGAACATCATCTAATGGCGACTTGAAAAACGAGCCAACTCTAAAGCAGGACTTGGCTTTACATTCAATTAGAAAGGCGTTAAGAAAAAAGGTTAAAACGACTTGAACAACATCACGTGTGTTTTAAGCGTAAAAAAGTTTGAAGCTCGTCAACTCTGATTTCAGACGAAAAGCATCCATCCGCTTTTTTGGCCTAACGCTACTCTTTCATATGCAAAAGAAATTATTGAGTTTTAATTTAACACTTAAAATTTCTTCAAAGGCTTCAGACTTTTTTACGCTTTTCCATATAATGAAACACATATGAAAATGGGCATTTTTCAAAAAAATTTCAGGGGCGATATTGTAATTTAATTTTGCAAAAAAGGATTTTTGGCCAACAAATCGCATTTTTGGAAAAAAAATAGTCATTTTTTGTCAATTTTTGGTGAAAAATGGTCATTTTAGTGAAAAAATGGATATTTTTTGCAAAATCGAAAAAAACATAAGGGAGGAAAATTTTCCTTTTGGAAAAATTTCAAATTTGTCCAGGAACGGAGGCGGTTGCCTCGCCCTCTTGGCTACGCCAACATGCGAAAAGCGTCATTTTTAGGTTCCACTTGATGCATGTTTCAATTCAGAACTCATTAATTGGCCAACTACTGATATTGATTCTGATTGTGATCCTAAAACAACAGTGTGTTTTATATAATTGTATTAGATAATTGCTCCGTAATTTAGGTTCATGTTGATGGGTTTTTATACGATGATGAGGATGTAAATCACTTGGTTGATAAAGGCAAACTCTCAAGACATTATTGTAAAAATTGTGGTTCTCGAGACATCCAACTATTAACGTTTATTTCACATTCTTTAAGTGTTTCTCAAGTATTTTGCATGCCTTATCTTCTGTCATAGAATAAAAATTTTTTAGCTCCGATATATTTTTAACTTTCTCCTACCTTTTGTTCATGGTTCAGACGACTTTCGAGACAATATCCTTATTGACATTGGATCACGTCTTGGTTCTGTTCTTTATGCCGCTGCTGAATTTAGGTACAAAGATGCATGTGTAGTTTATCTCAAAATTATGAGTATCTTCAAATAATAGAAGATTTAGTACTACTAAGGATTAGCGACCCCATTTAACGTGATTTTTTTAAGCTTTTTTTCTTTGGGAATGACCTTTCTAGGGATAACTTTATGCGGGAATTCGATTGCGCACATTGGCAAAACATGAAAATTAGTTTTTTCGGAAAATGAGCCGTATATACTTCATAAGCATGTGATTCTTGATAAAAATGTGGCACATGCTTATGAAGTATATACGACTCATTTTCATGTTTTGTCAATGCTCGCAATCGATTTCCCGTATAAAGTTATCCCTAGAGAAATCATTTCCAAAAAAGGCTAAAAAAATTTTTTTTGAAAAAAATCAGTGGGCTCGCTAATCCTTAGTAGTACCGTTCATTGTATAAAAAGCAATATTTTTGTCTTTAGGAACTTCAATGAAGTCGTGGGTATAGAAATGAATTCAGAATTTTGTCAGATTCAATTAAAAGTTGTTGAGGAACACCATTTTTCTACTCCAATTAAAATCATATGCGATGACATGCGTAACCAATTGGAAATCTTATCAAAAGCTAACTTTGTGATGATGAACAATGTTTTTGGTTTTTTCCAGAATGTAGAAACACAAGTTTGTTGTCATGCCTAAAAAACTCAAAATTTCACATGTACTATACACACACTCCGATTCCCTGATTCAGGATCAGGGAAGCGTTGGAAATGCGTGCAATCCCTACATAAAATTATCCCTAATAGGGTCATTTTTGAAAAAATTTCGGGTCGAAAAAACATGAAAAATCGCCCAAATTTCGGTTTTTTCTTATACACACTGTAAATAGAAATCGCGCCGCTCCGTGTTTTTCGAAAAAAATTATCGTGTTGTAAACAGCCCTATTGGCCTTATGTTTTAGGTTGATTGTTGGAGAAAATTAAGAAACTCTCTTAATATTGGCACAATACTTATTCACAACCCATCTTTAGATTCTGTTACAGCACATTTAGACTTGGGTTTTGATTTAAACGAATGGCTAGAACCGGTAATCCTTTTTTCCGACCAAAAATCGCTGTATCTTAAAGAGGACCAGTCTACTTTTGGGGAGTTGATGCTATGTGAAAGAGTACAAAATTTGGAGCATTTTTTGCTTTTACTTCACTACTTGAAAATCTACCCGTAAAAAGTTATGAGCGAAACAAAAACATTTTCAAACGAGTTTGAACATTGAAACGAAGAGCTTGTGTATCAGATTGTTTATTGAAACGATTGAATCAATCATTATAAAATTCAAAATCCTTGAACATTTAGAAAAAAATAAATACAGCGTTTTTTATAACTCGTCGAGACGAATAAAATGACATCAAAATTATTGAATTTGAAAAATGTTTTGGGTTATTGAAACGAAAACCATGAATCAGGGATTTCGTTTCAATAACCCAAAACATTTTTCAAATTCAATAATTTTGATGTCATTTTATTCATCTCACCGAGTTATAAAAAATGCTGTATTTATTTTTTTCTAAATGTCCAAGGATTTTGAATTTTATGTTTTATTCAATCGTTTCAATAAACAATCTGATTGATCAAAAAGCTCTTCGTTTCAATATTCAAACTCGTTTGAAAATTTTTTGTTTCGCTCATAACTTTTTACGGTTAGATTTTCAAGTAGTGCCGTAAAAGTAAAAAATGCTACAAATTTTGTGCTCTATCACATGACATCAACTCCCAAAAGTGTATTGGTCCTTTAAGATTGACTTGAAACCATCCTTCGATTTATATGTTGGAAATGATGAGAACTTATATGGTGACTTATATGAAGAATGTGAGAACATTTGCGCCTATCGAGTTATAACTTCTCATGTAGCATTATAATTAACTAGGGGTGTTATAAGAAAATTTGGTTTTAAACCTTTTCAACACAAAAATAAAGCATGTTTATTTTAAAATAAAGTATTTTTTAAATATCATATTTTTATTTTGTTTAATTATGAATTCCTCAGAAAATTTATTATTGTTAAGTTTGCAATTTTAATTCAATAAAACAGTTTGAAAACCACTTTCCCGGACATGTTTAAGGGCAACAGTATTAAAATTATATGATATACCGGAAAACTTCTAATAGAGCCTCATGTAAACGTAAAAATTCTCTTAGAAATCGAGTTTAAATCGGATTTCTTCGAGCGAGCACTTTTTGAATAGCCCTGATGATAGGGAATATGCTATATAAAGAATTATTGAAAAATATTTTATTTTCATCGAGATATGGCCTTTTGAATTTTAAAAAAACTTAAGCCCTTACATTCAAAAATCCACCAAAAATCAAAATTAAGTCGATTTGCTTCGAGCGACCACTTTTTGGATAGCCAAGCGTATGAGGAACATTATGTAAAAGAAATTATTGACAATGACTTCGATTTCATGGAGATATGATTTTTTGAAAAAATGTCATTTTTTCAACTTTTTCAAATTCAAAGGGCCATAACTCAGCGAAAATAAAATATTTTTCAATAATTTCTTTTATAGAACGTTCCTTTCTACAGTAGCTATCCAAAAAGTGGTCGCTCGAAGAAGTCCGATTTAAACTCGATTTTTAAAAGAGCAATCATTAACACCTTCTAATAGAGCCCCATGGGGTTCTATTAGAAGTTTTACAATAGTAGAAGTAGTATAGGGGGGGGGAGCAAAGAAACGAGACTTTGGTCCAAAAGTAACGAGATTTTTGTCCAAAAGTAACGGGATTTTGGTTTAAAATTAACGGGACTATGTTTGTATTTTTATATTGCATGGATTTACACATCGATATAAGTATCTATTTTGAAAGTAAACGCATTTGGTATATGGAAATCCATGCAATATAAAAATTCAAACATAGTCCCGTTACTTTTAGACCAAAATCCCGTTAATTTTGGACCAAAGTCTCGTTTCTTGCCCCCCCCCCCCCCCCTATAGTAGTAGAAGTATTAGAAGAAGTAGGAGGTTGTTTCGGCAAAAAATGACTTTCAGGCCTCAAATACGAAGTTACTCATAGAAAATGGTTATAAAATTGAAGAAAATTTAACAACTTCGTAATTTTTGCTGAATAACTTCGTTAATTTTGCGAAAATTTGTTAATTTTCGAAATCAATGGAAAAAACGATTTTCGGGTCCCAAATGCGAAGTTGGTACTTAATTTTTGTCCTGATACGACGAAGTTAGGGGGATGACCCCCCCCCCATTGGTCAAGCATGCCATGGGCCGGGGCCTAGCCCTTAGCATCTCTGGTAGTAAATGCATTACAGTCGTACATTTTTACGACAATATACAGGGGGTGGTAAAAGTCCTGACATTTCAAAAACGTGTTTTCTCGACAATTCTGAACGAGAAAACATCTTTTCAGCGTTTTTGACAATGTCAGGATTTTTGCCGCCTGGGTCAGGACTTTTACCGCCCCCTGTATTTCCTCAATTATTTTTGAATTGGTGTTAGATTGTTCTGAATTAGCGTGAATTTCTGACGAATTCCGACAATTAGTGTTGTTTAACGCGAACCTTATGAAAAGTTTGACTTATTCACTACGTTTTTTATTGCATTTTACAAAGTCTTGCCTCTTTTGCATTAAAAATATAGTACGTTTCAGCCCTAACTAAAAAAGCTGGACCCAAGATTCACAGGCCGAAGTTAGCATCCCGTCCGATCTGGTAAGTTAAGCAACATTGGGCCAATGTTGCTTAACTTGCCAGATCGAACGGGATGCCGACTTCGGACTTTGAATTTGGGGTCCAGCTTTTTTATAGTTGGAGCTGAAATGGACTATATAATAAATTGAAATATTTAAGGGATTCAAGAAAATGACGAGAAGCCTGACAATGCCAGTGGAGCGAGTTGTACCTGAAAGCTGGGGCAAACTACCGAAGCATTTCTGGAACCCAAGGATTTTAGCAATTGTCGAGGATTCACTTGGACCAAGATTTGTGGATACTCTTCAGTCTATTCAAACGGATGAGCGCAAACAAACGAAACGTAGAGATCAAAACGATATTAAGATCAAGGTCAGTTTTTTTATATTAAGATACATTTTTTGGATGTATGAAAAACAGTGGCTTAGGGGAAGCAACGCAAAAAAATCAATTTTTCTTCTGAAATTTGTATCCAATTATGCTTTGTTTTTAATTTTATAGTTTTGTACTAGAGGTTTTTTGATATGGGGTACTCCAATCAGGATTTTTTTAGAAAGTGGAGAAAATCTTACGTTGCTACATGTCCATTCTGTAAAATTAAACGATTTAGCTAAATGTTTTTGAGCATAATTTCAGTGGCTTATGGGAAGCAACGCAAAAAAATCAATTGCTCTTCGGCAAATTTGTATCCAATTATGCTTTGTTTTTAATTTTATAGTTTTGTACTAGAGGTTTTTGATATGGGGTACTCCAATTAAGGATTTTTTTGAAATTTGAGGAATCGTACGTGCCACATGTCCGCTCTGTAAAATTAAACAACGTTGCTAAATGTCCTAGAGCATAATTTTTAGTAGCAAAGACGAAACAATTTGTATAAATGAAAGCTCACTTTTTATGCTAATAACTGGATGTTTATTTTGAAGATTTCCAAAAGGCCTCGTGAAGATTCTGTTGGCCAGAGCATAAGTACTGCTGCTGTCGAGAACGAACCTGTTTCAATGAAATATCTGCTAAGTCTTATTGGTCACATATGCAAGGTTCTTCTGGTACCTCTTCCACACATAATGGTTAACAAGGTTGCCTTCATGCCACCGAACAAGCATTACCAGCTAGTTGATTACCAAGTATATTTTTTACTTCATATTGTTTCTACGTTGCTTTTTATATGTATTTTCTATGTTACTTTATGTTTTTCTATGTTGCTTTCATGTTATTTCTATGTTGTTTTTCTTCATGTTTATGTTCACGTTTTGTTCCCCTTCATGTTAATGTTGCTTTTCCCTTCATGTTGTTTCTATATTGCTTTTTATAGACTCGGGTCCCTTTCAAAAACGCCAAGAAAGCTCTTAAATCTTCCGACGTGGACGCAGTGTTTGACATTGAAAGCGAGTTCTTCTCTTACCGACTTCCTGAATGGGCGAAGAAAGGTCTATCGGTGTATGAAGTGAGTCTTTAGCTAATTTTTATGTTTAACTTTTTTCCAGGTTAAAGTTATAAAGACGAAAGAAAAGGATTACATTACAACAGTGCGAGTTTTCTCGAATAAGACGCTGCATACTGGGGTTCAATCGGAAAAGGTTATATTGCTGTCTCAGCCGAACGCCACGGACATTGGTTGTTGGATGCAAGCCAATACGATTGCGCTCACATTGGTAGGATTTTTTTCACTGAATTGGTGTGAAACGTTACAAATGGTAAGCTTGAAAGAAATAGAATTCTTTCTTTTTAAAATGAAAAAAAATCAAGAAGTTTTAAAGATTTTTGAATTTGGCCGAAAAATCTAGAAATTTTTACGTTTTTATAGATTGAAATGGCCGATTTAATGGAATGCGATTTTGTGGTTTACGATTACAATGGTTATGGTACTAGCCCAGGAAGACCGGATGAGCATGCTTGTTATAGGAATGTCGAAGCCGTTTATGAGTAAGCTTATTGCAGTGGTAAATGTAGTGCTAAAACAAAGGGGTTATTCGCGTGCAGTGGCGTAAGTAAGAGGGTGTACACCCTTCCCATTCCTGGAAAAATTTCTCCTTGGTCTCAGGGCTGTAGGATGTTACGACAGAAATGGTTGTGAAAAGTTAATTTCAACACGGACATTTCGAAAATTTATATTCGAATCAGACATTTCGAAACGGACATTCCGACAGATTTTTTTCTTTAGACTAGAAAAACACTTTAGAATAGAAAAAATCTTTCGAAATGTCCGTTTCCAAAATAATTTTTCGAAATGTCCGTTTCGTAAAAAATCTGTCGAAATGTCCGTTTTCAAAAAAATCTTTCGAAATGTCCGTTTCGAAAATAACTTTTCGAAATGTCCGTTTTCGAAAAAATCTGTCGAAATGTCCGCTTTCTAAAAAATCTGAGAAATGTCCGTTTCGAAACTTTCCGTCGAAAATAACCTTTCGAAATTTTGTGTCGAATCATCCTACAGCCGGTCTCAGTAGAGTAAGCAGAAAAAATTTTTTAGGGTAATTTATGATTTGTTCAAAATTGTTTGATTTTTTCGCAAAATCATCATTTTTTCCATGAGTTTTTGGAACTTTAGGGGGGTAATTACCTCCCGTACCGGCAGTGCCTTCGCCAAAAATTGAAAATTGTGCTAAAAATTAAAAAATTCTTCAAAAATCGAAAAATTCGTCAAAAATCGATTTTAAATTTCACCATAAACTATTGCTTTGTTAAGAATTCAAACATTTAAGCTAATTCATTTTCTATAATTTAGTTGGATAATAACGGAACTTGAATACAATCCCGAGGATGTGTACTTGTTTGGTCTGAGTTTAGGAACAGCCGTTTCAATTCATCTGGCTTCTTTACATGAGAGGGTAAAAGCGTTTGCTGCTATATCGTTTCTCATTTTCTCTTTTAGATCACGAAAATGATATTGATTGCGCCATTCACTTCGTTGTTGCGAATTTGTCCACGAATTCCGATAGTTGGGCGCCAACCGGATAATGGAAAGTCATGTTGTTTGGACCGATTTAATAGGTACGTTTGACTTTTTCGATTGGTTTTTTTGACAAACCTTTTTAGTTACGAAAAAGCACCAAATGTGCAAGCCAGAACTCTTCTGATTCATGGAAAAGCGGACAAACTAATAGATATTCAACACTCCGAAGTGCTACTTAATCTCTTTCCCAATCCTTGCGAACCATTGTATGTTGATAAGGCTGATCACGAGGTAAGTGTCATCCTTTATAAAAATTGGAGAACCTGTAGAATTGGAGGTGGAATTGCAATTTTTTATATTACAATCAGGGGCTCATTTTAATCCTCCAGAAGTCGGAAGTGAAAACTTCTGATTCTGATTCAGTGCAAATTTTTCAACAAAAAAATTGGAAATGAAAACTTCGGAACCGGAAGTTTTCATTTCCGATTTTCGTAGGATTGAAATGGGCCTCAGGGATGCGCCGAAACGCCCAATGACCTGTTCCGGCGCGATTCTGTTCTCAATTGACTAGCTCCTGATTCAAAAAATATCTTTCAGACTATTGTTTACCAGCCAATGGTATGGAAGCGAATATGGTATTTTGTTAATCGTGATAAATAAAGAAGCAGAATAGAATGATGAAGAGAAGATTGTTTTTATTAGAACATTTGATTATTGGTTTTGTATTGTGATAATATTTTTCATGTGAATTAAAGCTTGTATAAAAATTTTTGTAAGAGAAATATTTTTTGTACTTAAAAAATCACTTTTTCGTACTCAAAAAATCACATTTTTGTACTTATTCCAGTGGCGTAACCAGACTCCAAGAATGGGAGGAACCTTTTCAAAAAAATTTTTTTACCTTGGTTCCCTCTTATGTTTTCGAAAATTTGGGCAAAAACATAAGGGGGGACCATTAGAAAATTTTTTTCAGGAATGGAGAGAGGGAACCACTTTGAGTTCATTTTTTTGTATGACAAATTTCCTTTTTCTACTAAAGTATTTTTTTCATAAAAAATCTGTTTTTACCACTGAAAATAATATTTAAAAATGGCCGTTTTTGCCATTTTTTCAATAGTGAGAAGGGTAGAAAAATGGCAAAAATGGTCATTTTTAAATATCATTTTCAGTGGTAAAAATGATTTTTTTATGAAAAAATACTTTTAATAAAAAAGAAAATGTTTTCGTACAAATAATCATATAAAAGGTAAGTACAAAAAAGTGATTTTTTAAGTACAAAAAAATATTTATCTAATTTTTCATGTGAATTAAAGCTTGTATAAATTTTTGTATTACTATTTCAAAATATTTTTCATCTTGAAAATTGAATTATTTTGAGTGCCTTTTTGTGTTAAAATCTTTTTTTAAACTTTGATATTATGAGGCTTGGGTGAAGTTTTTTATGGGTTTTTTAGGAACACTTTGTATGTTTAGATAGAAAGTGGAAATAAGCAAACAATGCACTAATGAATACAGAGGTCATAGTAAATGGAAGCCTTCTTTGACTGGGACAAAGTAGCCGAATAAGCGCGTGCCCGAAACCTATAATAACTAATCCGTAAATCGGTTACACAAATATCCAAGTTTAGCAACTAATGGCTTAATTCGATTCATCAGAATGAATGATCAGATTGCAGTTTTATGCTTTTACTAACCAGGTGTTTTCCTAATGTTTTTTTCGGTTTTATTTGTTAGTTTCAAAAAGTTGGTGTTATAGGGGGGGGGGCAAAAGAAACGGGACTTTGGTCCAAAATTAACGGGATTCTGGTTCAAAAGTAACGGGACTTGAATTTTTATATTGCATGGATTTCCATATATGGTACAAATACTGTCGTGCCGCAAGTTGAATTGGTCGGTGTATTGACACGAAAACTCTGAATTTCAGCCAGGGGGTCGAACGATAGGTTCGATTCCTTGGATCATTCTGATCAACTTTAATTCTCATTCGCAAACCAAGCGGCGATGAAGAAAATCGTTATTGAAATTTTGATTTTTCCTATAATTCTCGAATTATGATATTTCTACGAGATTTCAAGGAAAAATGTAAAATTTCAATAAGGGAACGTCCAGAAAGTATGTCCGCGTGACATTAACATTTTTCAGGCTCCACCCACCCCGGTCACAAAATGCGCAAAATTTTCGAGGACCCACCCACCCTTATGTCACTGTGGCAAAAAAAATTTCCGAAATATAAATTTTTTTCAAACTTGTATATATTAAAAGATTTTTTACGCTCCATTTTCAAAAACCAAAGAGTGAGAGAAAAATCACAAAAAAGCAAAGTTTCTTGCTAACAAATTCCATTCAAGACACATTCAAAAAATTTCTGGGACTTTGTGACGTCACAAATTTCTCGAGCCCACCCATCCACCTGTCACAAAATTTTAGGAAATTGGCGGACCCCACCCACCCTCTGTCACGCGGACATACTTTCTGGACGCTCCCTAAGGATTTTTTTGGAAAAATTCTAGAATACGGTATAAACTCGGATTTTAAAAAAATCTATACCAATCGCTTTATTTTGATGAGTAATGACCAAAAAAGTGAAAGAAAAAAGTCGCTCGAACATTTTTGGGTCGCTTTGAGGGGGTCAAAAATGGCTTATTTTTTAAGGATTTTCCTTTGGAACAAGGTGGAACTTTGTTGATTTTTTGAATAGGCCACTGTGGTGTAGTGGCGAAGCCGTCGGCCGTAACACCATATTAGAGCCGGGTTCGACTCCCAGCTCCGTCAAAAAGTTTTTGCTCAAAAAATTTTTTTTTCGATTTTTTAAAATTGAATCAAAAGTTTTCCACTTTGAGGGGGTCCAAAATTGCCTATTTTTTATGCATATTCAAGAGTGCATAATATATGATAAAAACAGAGTAAATTCGATTTGTTTACATTTTATTTTTCGGCAGCATATCCACTTCCCCCTAGTTTACAAAAAATTATACTGTGTTTTAATCGCTCTTTGCATGTTTGCTTCGCCATTTTTGGCGCGATTTTCTTCGGCCCCGCTCCGCCGGGAGGGGGGATTCGCGAGCGCGGGGTTAAGATCTCGCGGGGTTAAGTTCTTGCGGGGTTAAGGGCGCGCCGCCGGCCTTCGGCCGGCGCCGCGCCCTTAATCCCCCCGCAAGAACTTAATCCCCCGCGAGATCTTAGTCCCCCCGCGCTCGCTCACCCCCCTCCTGGGGGGCTGCGCGGGGCCGAAGAAAAAGCACCAAAAAAGACTCGCAGTCATGCAAAGGCGACGCTAAAACAAGCTACAATTTTTGTAAAAGAAGTGTAGGGGAAGTGGACATGCGCCTACAAATATAATATTTTTATAATCAAAAATTTTTTTGAGCAAAAACTTTTTGACGGAGCTGGGAGTCGAACCAGGCTCTAATATGGTGTAACGGCCGACGGCTTCGCCACTACACCACAGTGGCCTATTCAAAAATTCAACAAAGTTCCACCTTGTTCCAAAGGAAAATCCTTAAAAAATAAGCCATTTTTGACCCCCTCAAAGTGACCCAAAAATGTTCGAGCGACTTTTTTCTTTCACTTTTTTGGTCATTACTCATCAAAATAAAGCGATTGGTATAGATTTTTTTAAAATCCGAGTTTATACCGTATTCTAGAATTTAGCCCTACATTTTCAGAAACTTATTTACTAGATGAACAAAAAAGCCGTACTTTTTGGAAAAATTTTTCACAATTTTTTTCAAAAATGATCCCATCAGGGTTATTTTTATGCAAAGATCGATTTTTGAAAAATTTAAAAAGTACGGTTTTATTTTATACCTCACCCTGTAAATGTCACTTTTTTTACTCAAAACCCTACCGAACATATTCATGACCCCAGTCATCGATAGCTTCACTCGTTCCCCACAAACGATATTTTGTACAATCACCAGGCTCGCCAGAGCACATGGCCAGTGCGGAAATAACATCAGCACATAGCTTCTTCGCCGGCCCTTCGTGCATTTTCTCATGGATTTGTTTCATTGATCCATAATGTGGCATCATAAATTTAAGCGGCTTTGGTACCGATGTCATGGAAGTAGTCGAAGCTCGGATTAGATTTTTCATCGATTCAAGCGAAGATTGATAAAGCTTTGCGTCCGATTCCTGCAACACTTGGACTAGCATTTCCAAATCATCTTTCAGCTTCTTATCTTCTTCGGACTAAAAATAAAAACCACTAGAAAAACATTTGAAAAGCAATTGTAAGCTGAGTCGGGAGGTTAAGTTCGGTTAATCGAAGCCTTGAATAAAACCCCTGGTTCTGATGCATTGACACGCGATAAAGGCCCAATTTGAGAGAAATTCCATTTGCGGTTGAGTACCCTCATCCTCCCGAAAATGAATATGTGAGATGTGTAAAAAAAGGAGTAAGCACATATTTTGAATATCATTCATCTCAAATTCTATTTTAAGAAAATTTTACAATGAAAGAAACAGAAGTGCCACTTTTAAAATTACGAATTCTCAAAAATTTAAATAAAAAAATTGTTGAAAAAGTTCATAATTTCAAAGACAATACCTCTGTTACTCTCATTGTTGACAAAAAATCCAGTTTAAGAAAAAATTAAATTTACAAAAAATTTACCAGATCGACTGGCTTTTCTTCCTCATCCTTTTTCTTGGTAGCGTCTTTTCCTTCCGATTTAGCAGTGGTTTCCTGAGCGACCATTTTCGTAGAATTTATAAATTAACGTCAATAAGCTGAATAATACTTGTTGGGTCTGTCTGAAATAAGAAATTATCCAAGAAATTGTGTTTGTTTGAGAGAGGAAAAATTGGATTTTTCAAAAAGTTGTCAAAAAGTCAAGATTTTAAAATTTTTTGAAAAATTTTATATTAATTTTTACATATGAACAAGAAGAGTCACCCGGAGATTCCGCTTTATCTCTCCCTCATCTCTTAAATTTTTTGATGAAAAATAAAAAAATAATGCTCAACTTCGAAGAAAAAATCGAATAATAATCAAATTACAGCTGTTATTGCTGTTTTTAGCGTTGCTTTGCGAAAAAATTCAGATTCAGGGTTTTCGTGCCAATGCTCAAATCAATTCAACTCGTTTCAAATCAATCAAACCCGTCTGGAAATGTCTGGATTTTCAGACGGTTTTCGGATTCGATTTTTTCTTCGAAGTTGAGCATTATTTTTTTATTTTTCATCAAAAAATTTAAGAGACGAGGGGGAGATTTTTGCAATTTCTAGTGTCGTGACTTAGGGCCGCCACTAATACATTTGGACGGCTCCCGAACGGAATTCACTAATTGCGTTCAGGCGCGCTCGGAAACATCACTACCGTAAAATCGTGCGTATAAGCCCGGGCTTATACATCCAATAGAACGGGCTTATACACCCACACATGCGTTCTATTGGATGTATAAGCCCGGGCTTATACGTTCCTCAAACTTGTGGGTNAATATCGTAATTTTTTATTGTTTATCGTTTATGGTTAGAAATTGTGTGATGAAAAATTATTGCGTATTGTGAAATGTGTTGCCCGGGCTTATACACCCCTCCGGGCTTATACGCACGATTTTACGGTAATAGGCGTCCGAACGTTTCAGAGCGCATCTGAACGCCTATTAGTGATGTGTCCGAACATCACTAATAGGCATTAGTGATGTTATTAGTGATAAATTAGTGAAGTCAAAAATTTCCGAACGAATTAGTGGCGGTCCTTATTGCACCGATTTTTGGTCACCATGGACATTTTTCACAATTAGCTATTTTGGGCCCAAAAATATTTTTCCAGATCAAAAAACGACTTTTTATTGAATATTACAGTCGACTCTCGCTTTAAGCCCCCCCCCCTAAAAACGAAAGTTAAAAAAATCATAACTTTTGATAGAAAAATCCAGGAAAAAGTGTTAACCACATTTTCGAAACCTTTTAGAAAAGAAAAGGTTTCGAAAATGTGGTTAACACTTTTTCCTGGATTTTTCTATCAAAAGTTATGATTTTTTTAACTTTCGT
>OZJO01004052.1:0-28700 GCA_900406225.1 Acrobeloides nanus | reverse complement strand
CTACTTTTACCAATCTTCGTGAGGTAAACAAAAAATAATAAGAGGGAAGAAAGAAAAAATATCGCTTTTTAGATAACGCTACACTTTCGAGCCCCGCCTGGAACTTATGCTATCATCCCATCTACCTTTGAACAATACCAAGAAGGAGAATTTTTGATTAGAATTTATAGTGAAGGCAAGCTTACTGCAGGGTAAATTGGATTTTAAATTAACACTTCCAAAACGATGCGATTTTTTGGTTTTTAATGCATTGAACTCGATCACGCATGAAATAGGGACGAGATGAAAGCTGCTAGATCTAAATTTGGGGGAGGTCCATTTTTAAATCGGAAAAAATTGCCATTTTGTAACGACAGTTTAAATTTTGTGTATTATAAGGAAAACTCGCGCCTGAGTTGTGTGTTTTTGATTAAAAAAACCCAGGCGCAAGTTTTCGTTGTAATACACAAAATTTCAAAAATCGCCAACTTCACACGCAATTATGTTTATATTCAGCAAGTTCATAAAAATGGAGGATTTTTTGTTTTTATGGCATTTCTAGATCGTTGTAGTTGTAGAGAAAATTGCGTGTGAAGTTGTCGATTTTTGAAATTTTATATATTACAACGAAAACTTGCACCTGGGTCGTGATGATAGTTTTTTCCTGAATCAATACATTCTGTATATTGAGAAGAAAATAATTCAAAATTCTTGAACATTAGAAAAAAAATAAATACAGCATTTTTTATAACTCGACGAGACAAATAAAACGACATCAGAAATATCCAATTTGAAAATTGTTTTGGGTTATTGAAACGAAAACCCTGATTCATGTTTTCGTTTCAATAAATCAAAACAATTTTCAAAGTGGAAAATTTTGGTGTCATTTTATTCGGCTCATCCTACCCCCTCAAAAAATTATTTTCAATTTTTTTCGAAATTTTCAATCTTTTACATAATTAGAACCTGCACGTACTACGGGGTATTTTGTACAAAAGCATAGAACTTAGAGGCAGGCACATAGCGAAAATCCAGGGGCGCTAGTGTTTTTAGACCCNGATTTTTTGGGTAGGTCCACGGACCATGAGGATCCTCCCCCCCCCCATAGCGTCGCCACTGTGACAGGCACATCTTTGTGTTCAGTGCATCAAAAACCAGAAAAATCTCATCTTTTTGGAAGTGTTAAACAAATTTATTTTTAGTGAATTAAAATGAGAAAATGCCACTTTTATTAGAATCAACGACCTCATTTCAACGAAATTGATCATTGCCTAAATTTTTGATTTTTTATCATGCTTGTTGCTTAATTTTTTAATACTTAAATAAATTTTTCTAACGCTAGCTCCATCTGCACAAGAATAAAATAGGGTTGCAAAAAATTTATTTCAAGTGTTTCCTAGATGTTTGAACTCTTATTTCAAGTGTTTCATAAATTTATGAATAATTGAACGCCCCAAAAACAAAACGAACATCTTGTTTCCTTACATTGTTTTTCTCTCCCTTAGATTTATTATTATCCTGTGTAATCAGACGATTTTTTCATCGGCTGATTGTTTGATTTACGACCATGAATATACGTATGATTGTAAATTGGCCTATCATTTAAGTGCTTTAAATGTACTTTTGCTAATTTGACTCTATTTATATCGGCTTGATCTTTCGACCTTCTTTATGCCCTTACAATTCTTATTTTAGTCATAACGTTTGATAACAAAAATTTATATTTTCCCAAATTTTCTTGAAACATAATTTTTTCTAAAAAGATATTGCCCTTAAAACGGATAAATCCAAATGGTTCGAGCTGCATTGCGTTCCGCAATGATGGTCAGCACAAGTGCTTCTACTGGAAATGCGGAGAAGGAGAAGGTAAATCGTGTGCATTTTTTACTATTTTTTTCCTATTATTTTTTTTACTAAAATTTTTCCTATTTTTGCTTCAATACATCCACTTCTTTTCCTGAATCAGGGTCAATGAAGCGTTTTACGCTATGTGAATTCGCTCAATCGAAACCCCGTGTAAAATTACTTCCAGAATATGATTTAAGAATGAAAAATTAAACAATTTTTCCTGAATCTGGGTCAAAGAAGCGTTTCGATACGAGCAATCGATTCTCCATAAAAAATTGCCCCTGAGGACGATTTTGCTCAACCACCCTTAAAATATTTTAATGTGCGCGACCCTTTTCCGCCCTCAACTTTGTGACTCCCTCTTCCTTCTTAAAAATGTGCATAACCGTCACCTCCGACTTTACAGTAAATTTGTTAATCTTTGAATTTTTCAACTTTTGAACTTTATATATAGTATGAAGGAAAGTATGAAAAAAGTGGACTGAAACTCCGTTGACCCTCGTTCGTTGGCAACCCCTTCAGTGGCGTAGCCAGTCCCTCAAGTATGGGGAGGTAACAGTGGCGTAGGTAAGAGGGGCAAGGGAAAGTCTCCTCTCTAGAGGGCCGAAATTTAAAAAAATCCTCATGTTTTTTTTTGGGAAAAACGGCCTTTTTGGGTAACTGCCCCCCTAGCCGACTCTTCTGCATATCTTGATGACAATTTAAAAACTTAAAATGTTTTAAAAAAATCTTTTTTACACACCCCGTATGTTATAGCTAGGGACGGCTAACGACGATGACTCTTACGACATCAGGAGACTTATTCACTCCGAAGAAGATGAAAATGAAACTGAGAATGAATTTTATTCAAATATGGCTAATAAACAGCGTACAAAACGAAAGAAACGATGTATTTTTTAAATTTAAATAATTAAAAAAGCGAACTTTTTTAGACCTAACTTATCCAAAAGGTCACGGCTCTACCGTTTCTCCACTACATGTTCATGCTCATGATTGGAAAGCCATGATTGTCATTTCAAAACAATCAAGTCAAGATTCTCATAAGCATTTCTTGGAAGTTAGGCAACATTCAGAAACAATATCTTCTATGGCTTCAGAGATTACTTTATCTAGGAATAATGCTGTATTTTTTGCTTTAAATTTTTTGTCTATTTTTTCTAGCAAACTTGGATTGAACAAAAGTTCAAAAGAAGAGAATCTGTGCTTTTATCCGCTCCAATAAAGACCCTGAAAAGTAAAAAGCAAAAATTCGATGTTAAAATTGATTTTTTATTTAAAGGTGTGGCTGTGGACGAGCTCAATTAGCACACGATGTTAATGCTCTCTCAGCACCTAGATCACATGGGTCAATTGAGCACAAGACAGGGTCAATTGATCGCTGGTCTATTAGTAAAAATACAATACTTCTGCCAACAAATGCTTATGGGACAATCGAATTTTTAGGCAGGATAAAAATTTTTTTGTTAAATTTGAACTTAATTTAGGGAACCCACATCCTTACAAAGCGCAATATGTCCGTTTAGATTTTAATTCTGATCCAGACGATGTTTTAACGTTATTTGAAAGATTATGGGCGTTAGAGCCACCCAAATTTATTATCAGTGTGCATGGTGGACATGAGAATTTTGAGTATGCCTTTTTTTCATGTAAAATCATAAAATCTCTTTTTTGTCCTAACCCTGTACTCTCTACTTTTCTAAATTTTTTTGCTAAAATGCCCATTTTTCAAAACTCTCTACTTTACCCTCCTGATTCCAGGGGTCTGGCCTTGTCAATGCTTTAATAACAACTAATTTTAGTCTCGAGCCAAAACTAGCCAGAGTTTTCCGAAGTGGATTAAAAAATGCTGCCAAATCAACAAATGCTTGGATTATAACATCAGGGCTTAATGAAGGAGTCGTAAAATATGTTTCAGCTGCTCTGGAACCTGTTATTACCCCATCGAAGACAAAAATTGTGAGCATAGGCATTGCACCTTGGGGTTTAGTGAAACGACGAGATCTCCTTGTTGGAAAAGTGAGGATAAAAAATTAGAACTAATAAACCCGTTTTCAGAATACAAACGTTATCTACCACCCACAAACTTTTTCCAAAAACAATTATGCCGGGCTTAATGAAAGAACGTCTTATTATTTATTGGCTGACAATGGTACAGTTGGAAGGTATAATAAATTTATGCAGAAATCTACATAAATTTTTTATTAGGTATGGAGCTGAAATTATTTTAAGACGTAAACTTGAAAGCTTTCTTATGGAGCAAAGAAAAATTCCTGTTGTTTGTGTATTACTCGAAGGGGGCGTTGGTTCAGTGAAAACTGTGGTGGAGTACACAACAACGTATTTTTTATACCAGTCAAATAAATGAGACTAAAATATTTTTTTAGAGCCCCTACAGTCCCCGTTGCTGTACCTGTCATCGTTTGTGATGGAAGTGGAAGAACTTCGGACATAATTTCTTTTATATATCGAAATATGAATAAAAATGGGTAAGAAGTAGGCTTGGCGATGTCGTGGAGAGTTGAAACGTAATGAGACCAAGGCTCATGGTGTCCGAGGCCCGAAGAGCCCATCAAAACGTCCTAGGCATCCAAGCCCCAATGGGTCCGGTGTTGCACGAGCTTTGGGGGAACTTGGCATTTTCGGATCAAAAAATTTACTAAATCATGATATTTTTAAAGAGAGCTTCTAGAAGACACTTATTACCAATTGATTGAACTGATCAAACATATTTTTTATTTTGATGATGAAAATGCAATTTCCATGATTCAAGATATTTTGGCTTCTATTGCGAATAAAAATTTAGCAAGTTCATCATTTTATTCTTAGCTACTGAACTTTTATTGTTAGATTACAATTTTTCGAATGAATAAAGTGCCTACACAATCTCTAGATCATTCTATTTTAACGGCCTTACTAAAGGGACATAATTTAAGCCCCTCTGATCAACTTTTATTGGCAATTGCATGGAATCGAGTTGATATTGCGAAAACTGATATTTTTATTCCTGGAAGGGTAAAATAATCTTTTCAACTTACTTCTGTAAAAAGTTAAATTTGAGGAATGGCCAACTGAAGTTTTACAAAATGCTATGTTGGAAGCTTTGATGCAAAACCGAGTTGATTTTGTACGACTTTTATTGGAAAAAGGAGTAGATATGAAAAAGTTTCTCACTATTTCAAGACTGGAAGAACTTTATAACACTGTAAAAAGCGAAAATTTAAATTTTATGTTTATTTTTTGTAGGATAAAGGCCCACCAAACACACTTCATTTTATAATCAAAGATGTTGTAAAAGTAAAAAAGAACTATCGCTACAATTTACCACATATTGGTTTGGTGATTGAAAAATTGATGGGGCATGGCTATCGATCAAAATACACGTCAGATGAATTTCGAGAAAAATATTATTCATTACAAAAAGCTGTAAAAGTAACTTCGTTTTCTGTCATAAGCGGATTTAACAAACTGTTGCGGTTGGCACTACTACTCTGCAGTTCAGATGTAGAGCACTGGTCCGATACGCCAGAGGTTTTTGGTTCGAATCCCATCTAGATCACGAAGCTTTTGCCTAGAAGTCGGAGCGTTGTGGGCTCATTTTAGCAATTTCAAACAAATTTATTAAAAAATTTAAGGATATTTATAAAACAGCACATGGCCATACCAATTTAGCATTATATGAGGAAACAGATGGTATAAATCCATCTGACGATAACAAAAATACAACATTAAGAAGCTATTCTAGTTTATTTAAGATCAACATTCCTAGAATTCTTAAAAATGGTGTTAGTGTTGATATAGAGTCGAGTAAGAATTTGCATGAATTTTAAGTAGAGATGGGCTAAGATTTTTCTGGATTTTCAAAAATTGCAAAAATCTAGATTTTGCCAGATTTTTTTCAGATAAATTGGAGACGGAGCGCCTTCGGCGTTCCCGAACCACGGCGGTTTTTTGTTACAATTGGAGGAAATTCGAAATTTTATAATCGAGTCATGCCATTCGATTCAGCTCGCCGAGATGAGTAGTACAAATACCATAACATAGGTTTTCCATCGCGAGCCAATGGCCGAGTGGCTAAAGTGACAGATTTACAGTTTATAGGCTTGAGTTCGAATCCCGCTTCGAATTTAAAGTTGCCCAAATTCCATGAAAATTTTTAGCCTCTAAAAATCCGATTTTTCTGGTAAAATCAAAAGGCTTAATTTAGATCACAAAGAGAAAGGTGGGGAATTTGAAGAACTAACTTATCCGGTCAGTGATCTCTTTACATGGTCTGTTCTAACTAAAAGACAAGATATGGCCATTTGTATGTGGGAGCATGGAGAAGAAGCTTTAGCTAAAGTATGATTTTTTCATTTTTTTAGAAATCAACAAATTTAGGCACTTATTGGGGCGCGCTTGTACAAAAGTTTAGCCAGAGAAGCGATTCAAGACTACATTGAAAGTGAGATATGTGCAGAATTGAAAGAATATTCAGAGTAAGACTTGTGACAAGAACAAGTATTGAGTGAGAAAAAATTTAGACAATTCCATACTCGAGCACTAGAATTATTGGATCATTGCTATAGACATGATGATGGTAATACATTGCAGTTATTAACTTATGAATTATCCTATTGGGGATATGAGACTTGTCTATCCCTAGCAGTAACATGTAACAGCAAAGCTTTTTTAGCACACCCAAGGTAATCTAAGATTTTCATGGACTAAGGTATCAAATTTTTAGCTCTCAAATCTTATTAGCCGATTTATGGCATGGAGGGCTAAGAATTCGACGGTAAGCATGATTATTTTTTCTCTAATTTCTACTAATCAATTTTTAGGCACACAAATATCAAAGCAATTTTGGGAATACTATTTCCACTATATATTTTCGGACTAGAATTTAAATCGAAAGAAGAACTTATGCTTCAAGCAAAAACTGTTTCAGAACATGAACATGAAATAAATGAAAGTTCATCAAGCGAAGAAGAATCTTCCGATGATTCTTCGGAATGGGATTCATCAGAAGATGAAATGATACCGCAGTCAATAAATTCTCGATCGCATGAGATTTTTCATGTAATTAAAAGTCGAGCAAGCACTGTGCTATCTAACGTCTCTACAGGTAATTTTGATATATAAAAATAAGGGGTGCCCCCCCCCTCCCCAAGGTGCATTGGGATTTTTGCGCGATTGTTTCAAAAATTTTCAAGTTTTTTAATTTTCATCAAGATAATAGGGGGTTTTCATTGCGAGAAACCGATTACATACATTGCCGGACCTTGAAAACGCTTTCCTGGCCGGATATAACTGTCCTCTTTTAACAAATAAATAAAGGGCTAGCATATTCAAATTAAGGGCAATGCCCTTAAAAAGGGTAAAATGGTCACCTAGGTCGTGCCCCCTCCAAACCCAAATCCTAGCTATGGCTCTGCCTGTAAAAATAAAATTTTTAGCAACTGTTCGAAAAAAGAAAAGCTCTAAAAAATTCTCTAAAAATGTTTCAACAATTCCGAATCCAATAGATGAAAATAAAAATAACATAAAGAAAAGTACGAGTATGCCCTATCAAGGAATTCATTCGAATAAACCTGTAAGTTTGACTTTATTAGAGGTAGTCTTGGCTGATTTTGGGCAAAAAAATCTTCAAGAGGGTGTTAGAAATTTCCAACAATTTGATGACATGACACGATTACGGATTTTCCATCAATTTTTTAAACGAAATTCCAGAAACAAATCAGCTGGAAAAGAAAGCTGTACGAATTTTTCCAAGCTCCAATCACCACATTTTGGACCTGGGCTATGAGCTATGCAATTTTCATGTGTATTTTAACATATACCCTATTAGTAAAAACACCTAGAGACCCCTCTGGATGTGAATGGTATTTATTTGCATATGTCTCAAGTTGTGGATTAGAGTTATGTCGAAGGGTGAGTCTCAAATTTAAAAAAAATTAAAATTGAAAATTTTTTAGTTTTTGATGTCAACTCCATCAAAATTTAAAGAAAAACTGCATATATTTTTCGGGAATTATTGGAACACCTTGACTTTGTTAGCAGTTATTGGGTTTTTAATTGGATTTGTTTTTCGTATAATGCCTGATATCACGTAATTTTTTTCTATCTAGTTACCGAATTTATAACCGTACCTAAGTTATGAGAAAAATATACATAAAGCAATTTTAGAATTACTGAAAGTCGACCAAAGCAAACAATTTCGTTTTATGAATTGAACTTCAAGAAGTAACGCAAAAAAAATTTCTTTTTTTTCAAATTTTTAGGGATGTTGGTCGCATATGCTTTGCGGTGGATTCTGTTTTCTGGATTTTAAAAATGTTGGAGTATCTGAGTATTCATCCTAAATTTGGCCCTTATGTTAATGTTGCTGGAAAAATGGTAAACGAACTTAGGCGTATGACGGCTTACAATTTCTCTGCTATCAGTCAATTTTGGGACTGATTATGGTCAAGGGAAAGGGGGATCTACTATTTGACCCTCAACCCATTTAAGGACACGGACAGTGGTCTCGAGGGGATGCACTTGCTCGGGCGTCCCTTTCATACGCCATCGAACATGGGTCCCATAAATCTCCCACTCACATCCTTATGAAGCATAATCAATTTGCATTTTAGATGCTAAACTCTATTTACATCATTATTTTATTAGCCCTGGCTTTGATCTCTTTTGGCTTGCCCAAGCAATCAATTTTGTTTCCGAATGAAAATTGGCATTGGTTATTGTTAAGGAATATTTTTTATAAACCCTATTTTATGGTTTATGGCGAAGTGTATGCTGCTGAAATTGATTTATGCGATGATGACGGTAACTAATAAATTTTCTAAAAATGCATGTATGAAAACGATTTTAGCATGGAAGGGGCATCTAGATTATGATATGCCTTTAAGCCAATGGAATGAAACGGACAGTAAGCAAAAAAGTTAACAAAAAACTTGATATTTCTTCATTTAGCTATAAACTGTGTCCCTGGGTATTGGATTCCACCTATTCTTATGACCATTTTTATGATTGTAACAACTTTTCTTCTATTGAGTATGCTTATCGCCACTTTTAAGTAAGAAGAATAGTACTTTGATCAAACTAAAAGTAGCTGTTCGTTTCAGCAATATCTTTGATGAAGAAAATAAGAGAGCTAATCAAATTTGGCTATTTCAAAGATACAATCAAGTTATTCAATATGAATGTACGCCATGCCTCCCACCTCCATTAACCCCTTTATATTATTTCTATATGCTATATAAATATGTTAAATACAAAATCAAAGAGAGAGGTGTGATGAAAAAGGGAAATATACACAAAGCCCATATGCATACTCTATTTGAACTTTCCCTAAGTTAGTTTTTGAATGTTACATTAGTCCCCCTAAATACGTGCAAGAGCCAGGCCCTTGCATATATCTAGGAGGACTAGTGTTTTAACGTTTTGGGCCATGGCGAACAACTTCTGATCATTTTGGAATAATTTAGAAAAATTTTATTTTTTTGGTCTAGGTGTCAACATAACTTGACTTGACATTGACACCAATACCAAGTCAAGTACTTGATGTCACGGTAATCTTGACTTCAAGCAAACACTGGTCTCGGTCCTGAACACCTCTAAGCTCCACTCATACCCAATCTAATATGAGTTGGCGATAAGTTAGTGGCAATGGCAATTGGGTACCGACTTTTTTGGTACCCAATTGGGTACCAAAAAAGTCGGTATCCAATTGTCATTTTTTAGCCGCCACCTTAGAGAGCGAAAACCCAAAAAACATAAGGATCCCGCTTATGATTTTGGAGTAATACCCTCTCCTAACCGGTCTTCTCCCTAAGCCACTGGGACGGAATTAAAAATGTATGACGATTCTAAATGCTAATCCTGAAAACTTGTAGAACTTTATCTATCACAAGAACAAATCGAAAAATTAAATGATTTTGAAGAAGAGTGCATGGATGAACTATCAAAAGCAAAAGAATTTGCTAAAAATAAGTCGATTGAAGAAAGAATTCGAAAGACTGCAGAAAGGTACCACAATTTTTGCATCATTTCTTGAAATTTTCAATAATTTAGGAGTGAAGCCACTTACTCAAAATTAAAAGAATTAGAAAACAAAGAAACTAACATAGTCGAATTTTTGGATGAAATGAAACAGAAGATGCAAGAAAAGGACAAAATAATAGTAAGAAAAACTGAAACTGTCAAAAATCTTAAAAAATAGGAGTTAATGATTGGTCAAATGAAACAAATATCACAAGAGAATCACGAGATATTACGAGAGCTTAAAATGTTGAAACAAAATAAGCTAGAGGAAAATCCTATTTCAAGTGCTCAAGAAGAAGGAAAATTACTTGAAAGCCCAAGTTTTAAAACCGTACATCAATTTCCTATTATGACTCGGAGACGATCGAGTACCGTGATTGGGCCAGAAGCAAGTGATCGTGAAGAATATTTTGGATCTTTAGAAGATGAAAGTTTTGACATTAGAACGGAAACAGAAGATGAATGATATTTGGGCTTGCATTGATGTTTTTTTAATAAAAAAGTTTATTACATTGATTAATATAATAAATTTTTGTAGAAAAGTACCGAGCGCTTTAATTATAAGGATTTACATTTTTATAAGCACTTATTTATTGATGTTTTTTTAATAAAAAAGTTTATTACATTGATTAATATAATAAATTCGAGATTTTTGTAGAAAAGTACCGAGCTCAAGAAAAGGGGGTACCCCCTGTAAAAAATTAACCGTAGGAGATGAACCCATGATCGACATCTCATTTTGCTCCTCTCACTACCCTCGACATCGTGGTATAGGTTTGTAATGATTTGTCACCATAAAAAAATCGCCTGTATACACGAACGAATACAAGCGCTTTAATTATAAGGATTTACATTTTTATAAGCACTTGTTTATATGGGCACTAGGTCATTCCTTACCCTGAGAATACGGATTAGTATAGTTTTTGATTATTTCGTTCGTTTTTATGGTATAGTTATGGACTGTCAGCGAAAACAGCCTACGGCTGCTAATTTTTTGTGGAAAAATTGGAGGAAAATATAAATTTTAAAAACGAGTCACGCTATTTGACTCACAAGGGACAAAAGTAAAGGAAATTTTTTGCAAAAGCTTTCTATTCAGATAAGCATTCCTGACAAGCATTCTATTTTTGTTTTTTTGCTCCAGGTTCGAATCCACCTTGAAGACTTTTGTTTTTGCTTTTTTGCAAAAAAATTTTGCATCTGTTCCAAATATTTTTTTCAACTGTTTTAAATTATTTTTTAATAATTAACGCTATGATTTTATTACATAAAGCTATGAGTAATCAACCAGGGAAAATTTAAATGGCCCTATTTTTAAAACGGAAATGTATGAATCATTGTTGTTGATAAAATACAAACGAAAAAAAATACAAAACATAATTTAAGACAGTTGAAAAAAATATTTGGAACAGATGCAAAATTTTTTGCAAAAAAGCAAAAACAAAAGTCTTCAAGGTGGATTCGAACCTGGAGCAAAAAAACGAGGCGAGCATACTAACCAATTGGCCACAACAGGAATATTGATGGGATGTGTTGTAGATTGACTAAGTACAAAGCGTAATTTGAAAAAATGACAATTCTGCTGAATAGAAAGCTGGTCAGCAAAAATTTCCTTCATCTTTGTGATCGAAGTGGGGGTTCTCTTTCGATTTATATCGGTTTCAAAAAATTTCGCGTCTGACACCAACCTGATGTCCCTTGTCAGTTTAACGAGACGAGTAAAATGAGGTATTTATTGTATTGGGTTGTTCGATAAGTATTGTCGGCTCAAAAAATACATCTAATGTAAAGAATAAGCCGCAACAAGATCAATTTAAGGCAATTTGTAAAAGTACGACTACGCTGAACACGCCGAACGGAGCGCCGAACACGCCAAAATGTCCCAATTAGGCTTAGACCTAAGTCTAATTGGGACCCTTTGGCGTGTTCGGTGCCCCGTTCGGCGCACTCGTACTTTTACAAATTGCTCAATTTAAAATAATCTCTTTATGTTTTGAATTGTTTTGTATATTAGCGCGAAATCTCTGTTATTATAATTTCATTTGATCATCTCTTTTCTCACTCTATTTATATCTATCGCATTTTTATTATTACATCGCGTTGTTATCATTTTTGTTTTTATTCGCGCATTCTTTCTTATTGCGCACTGCGTTGCCATCGTATCGTGTTTTTGTGAAAGGGCTCTTGATGCAACGGTTGCGAGCTCTGTGCTGACTGTTGTTCTATTAGTTCCTTGCGTTTAGTTTTTCATACTATGCCACGTTAATTTACTTCTTTCCAGTCTTGCTGCCGGCTTTTTGCAAGGTCAAAAGTTTGGAAAGCTTCTTTCTTTAAAGAGCTTTCCCTGCGCCGTCTCTTTAAATGTTTATTATTTATAAAATGTGTTGCTAAACTTTTACTATTGTTTTGTGGTTGCGAAATTCAGACAAATAAAGTTAAAGAAAGTTTCAGTTTGATATTTTTATCGGGTTTGCACCCGCGCTTTTCCCTATTTTTAGGCCGTTTAGTTCAGCGTCACAAGAATTCAGAGACGTGGCAACGTTTACTCCATGAGACCGATCGCGAAGACCTGGCGGAAATCTGTTGCGCTTTTGGGTGAAATAAAAGGTTAGTGCCTTGCAGATAGGCCAAAATTATAAATTTTACACTAGAAGGGAAGTACAGGGGACACATTACTCCTGCAGGATCGAACTTTTGTTATTGTAGGTTAGTGCCTTGCAATTTAAGGTCCCAGGGGAAACCTAAAACTCTCAATTTTATGCTAAATTCGGTATTTTTCGCTCGTTTTTGTTGAAATTTTTTTGGTATTATGCAAAAATGCATGTTGAATACGATCCAATAAGTCTTTTTGAGCATAACTCATGTTTTCGTATCAATATACAGACTTTTTCAGAAATGGGGCTTTACAATGGTGTAAAGTAATTTTAAAATGTCGATATTTGGCTAAAGAAGTCGATTTTTGACGAAATTTTTGACCGGACTAGAGTTTTTCTAGTCGGAAAATCGATTGCGCACATTGCCGAGGAATGAAAATGTTTCCTGACCCTGATTCAATGAATACAAAATTTTTGGGGTATATCCCTCGTAGGGTACCTTCTCGTGGTCAAAATAAAAAATTCCCTCAGATTCGTGTTTTCCATGTCTAAAAACCCCCTGACGCCAAATTTCTTTTTTCTTACAGATTAAATTATAAAAGGATTTTAAAAAAGTTGTCGATCTATCTGATAACACTAAAAGCAGGACAATCGAAAATTTACCATCTTGACAAAATACCTTATTATCTTGTGTAGTCAGACGATCTTTTCGACGGCTGATTGTTTGAGATGTACCCATGGTTGTAAATTGGCTTATCATTTAGGTGCTTTAAATGTTTTTTTGCTAATTCTATTTCTACCGGCTTGTTCTCCGGTCTTTATGTCATTACAATTCTTATTTTAGACATAGCTTTTTATAAAGAAAATTTATATTTTCACAAATTTTCTTGAATGAAACATAATTTTTCTCTAAAAAAGATATTTCCATTAAAACGGATAGATCAAAATGGTTCGAGGTGCATTGCGTTCCGGAATGATGGCCAGCAAAAGTGCTTCTGGAAATGCGGGGAAGGTAAATCTTGCGCATTCTCAAAACGCGAAAATGCTCCACTGACCATCGATTCCTTGCAATAATTATTCCCATGATAATGATTTCGCTTTAAAGTCCGAAATTTAAAAAAAGGTCCTTTTATTTTTTTGGGAAAAATGGCCTTTTTGGGGAAGTGTCTCCCCTTCCCTAGCCGACTCTTCTGCCTGCACCACTGGGCGGTACTGTATTTGAGGTTTGAAAAAATGAACAGTTTTTTTTTGAAATATTTTTTCAGGTACTGTAATTCGATTTTGTAAAAAAAAATGGATTTTTTGGCCAAAAAATTGCATTTTTGGGCAAAAATAGCTATTTTTGACGATATTTGATGACAAAATCGCATTTTTTAGTGAGACAATTGAAAAATGGACATTTTTGATGAAAATTTTTTTGGAAAAACATAAATGGGGACCCTTAGGAAAGTTTTCAAATTTTTTCAGGAATGGAGGACGATTGTCCTTCCTTGGTTACGCCACTGGGCGCCTTACTTGCGTTGCGCAATACTCCTCCGTTGAGCGATCCCCTCGTCAGTCAATGTATACAACCTCCACTTCTGGTCTTGCACACCCCCCCCCCCCCTAAAATTTAACAACCCTTTACGGTAAAGGGAGAAAATTTTCAAGTTTTTAAAAGAAATTTCTATAAAAATTGACTTTTGATATGATGTCCAAGGTACAATTTTTTTTCGAAGGTGCTCAAATTTTTATAAACCGACATAAATCCTAGGTTTTTGACTATGCTGATTCCAAAAATGGCAAAATTTTTATAGATTTCGAGATCCAGAGGGGTGGTTTTTTTAATGAATGTGCTTTACTGTTAAGCTCATGTCTCCAAAACCTTATGGGACATTTTTGATGAAAATTTTTTTTCGCAAAAACATAAGTGGGGACCCTAGAGCCATAATCAGGGTGTCAATGAAAAGCTCTGATCATAGGCTTTATTTTTATAAAGACACTAGGGGGTGTTCTCAGCGAAAGAAGAAAAGTTATACAGTCAACTCTCCATATAGTGCCACCTCCTCCACTTCGATATAGTGAATTCGCCAAAATCGACGTTAAATCGGATTTATCGGGCGACCACTGTTTGGATAGTTAATTGTATGAGGAATATTTTGTATAAAAAATTATTGAAAAATCTTTTTTTTCGCCGAGTTATGGCCTTGATATATAGTCAACCCTAGGGGTGTCACTATATGGAGAGTTGACTGTAGCATGGATCTCGAAATCTACTCGGGAAACCTATGAAAATTTTGTCATTTTTTGAATCAGCATAGTTGAAAACCTAGGGTATGTGTCGATTTAAAAAAAAATTTGAGATCTTCGAAAAATAACGTACCTTCCAAAGGTCGAATTTTACAGAAATCATCTTTTAAATTTTCACCAAAATAAATCTATAGGGGGCTTTTTATGCAAGAAATCGATTGTGCGTATTGCCATCCTTGAAAACGCTTCTTCGATTCTGATTCAGGGAATAGACGTGTGTATTTAAGCTAAAATATACTAATTCAAGTTCAGGGAAGCATTCGGCAATGCGCTTAATGGATTCTTCGCATAGAAAAACTCTTATAGTGTTATTTTGATGACAATTTAAAAACTTGAAATTTTTTGAAAAAATCTCTTTTTACACATCCTATATTTTATAGCCAGAGGCGGCTAACCGCGACGACTCTTACGACATCACGAGATTTACTCACCCCGAAGATGATGGAAATGAAACTGGGAATGAATTTTGTTCAAATATGGCTAATAAACATCGTACAAAACGAAAGAAACGATGTATTTTTTAAATTTAAATAATTAAAAAAGCGAACTTTTTTAGACGTAACTTATCGAAAAGGTCACGGCTCTACTGTTTCTCCACAACATGTTCATGTTCATGATTGGAAAGCCATGATTGTCATCTCACAACAATCAAGTCAAGATTCGCATAAGCATTTCTTGGGAAATAGGCAACATTCAGAAACAATATCTTCTATGGCTTCAGAGATTACTCTATCTAGGCATAATGCTGTATTGTTTGTTTTAAATTTTTTGTCTATTTTTTTCTAGCAAACTTGGATTGAACAAAAGTTCAAAAGAAGAGAATGCTGTGCTTTTATCCACTCGAATAAAGACCCTGAAAAGTAAGATGCAAAATTTGATGATAAAATTGACTTTTTATTTAAAGATGTGGCTGTGGACGAACCCAATTAGCACACGATGTTTATGCTCTCTCAGCGCCTAAGTCACATGGGTCAATTAAACATAAGACAGGATCAATTGATCGCTGGTCTATTAGTAAAAATACAACACTTCTGCCAACGGATGCTTATGGGACAATCGAATTTTTAGGCAGGATAAAAATTTTTAAAAAATTTCAACTTGATTTAGGGAACCCACATCCTTACAAGGCGCAATATGTCCGTTTAGATTTTAATTCTGATCCAGACGATGTTTTAACGTTATTTGAAAGATTATGGGCGTTAGAGCCGCCCAAACTTATTATTAGTGTGCATGGTGGACATAAGAATTTTAAGTATGCCTTTCTGGACAGCTTTAATCTATTCCCTACATAACATACCCCTAGGAGTCATTTTTAGAAAACAATTTCGGGTCCCAAATTCACGTAAAAATCACAAAATTCTACTTTTTCTGGAACTTATGCATTTCGGCCCCCCAAAATGTTTGATTTATGCAATTTGGGGAGGGGGCGAAGTGCATAAGTTCCTTTTTTCCTAACCCTGTACAATAGCGCACTCTCTTCTTTCCCAACATTTTTTTCTAAAATGCTCATTTTTCAATACTCTACATTACCCCCCCCCCCCCCCCCCCCGATGCTAGGGTCTGTCCTTGCCAATGTTTTAATAACAACTAATTTTAGTCTCGAGCCAAGACTAGCTAGAGTTTTCCGAAATGGCTTAATAAATGCTGCCAAATCAACAAATGCTTGGATTATAACATCAGGACTTGATGAAGGAGTCGTAAAATATGTTTCAGCTGCCCTGGAACCTGTTATTACCCCGTCGAAGACAAAAATTGTGAGCATAGGCATTGCACCTTGGGGTTTAGTGAAACGACGAGACCTTCTTGTTGGAAAAGTGAGGATAAAAAATTAGAACTAATAAACCCGTTTTCAGAACACAAACGTTATCTACCACCCACAAACTTTTTCCAGAAACAATTACGCCGGGCTTAATGAAAGAACATCTTATTATCTACTGGCTGACAATGGTACAGTTGGAAGGTATAATAAATTTATGCAGACATCTACATAAATTTTTTATTAGATATGGAGCTGAAATTATTTTAAGACGTAAACTTGAAAGCTTTCTTATGGAGCAAAGAAAAATTCCTGTTGTTTGTGTATTACTCGAAGGGGGTGTTAGTTCAGTTAGAACTGTGGTGGAATACGCAACAATGTATTTTTTATATCAGTCAAATAAATGAGACTAAAATATGCTTTTAGAGCCCCTACAGTTCCTGTTACTGTACCTGTTATTGTTTGTGATGGAAGTGGAAGAACTTCGGACATAGTTTCTTTTGTACATCGGAATATGAATAAAGATGGGTAAGAAGTAGGACTGGTGGGATCAGGATTTTTTCATCTTATGAGATCCATGGGCTATGGATCCTGGGCTTGGGTACATAGGATGCCAGGAACTGTCATCTATGACCGAAGAGCCCAAGGCTCTGCTCAATTACTCGATGAGGACGACCTTTTTGGTTTTGACTATTAAAACCCTAGGCCCATTTCCCAAAGTCTCTACGAAAACAATGACTGGGTCTATTAAACCATGGGATCCGGGCTCGAAGGGCCCATCAAGGGTTGTCCTAGGCGTCCAAACCCGAATGGGTTGAGTGGTACAGGAGCTTTGGGAAACTCAGCTTTTTCGGGTCAAAAAATTGATTAAACCATGTATTTTTAAAGAGAGCTTCCAGAAGATACTTATTACCAACTGATTGAACTGATCAAACATGTTTTTTATTTTGATGATGAAAATGCTATTTCCATGATTCAAGATATTTTGGCTTCTATTGCAAATAAAAATTTGGTAAGTTCATATTTTTTTCTTAGCTACTGAACTTTTATTGTTAGGTTACAATTTTTCGGATGAATAAAGTACCTGCACAATCTCTAGATCATTCTATTTTAACGGCCTTACTAAAGGGACATAATTTAAGTCCTTCTGATCAACTTTTATTGGCAATTGCATGGAATCGAGTTGATATTGCGAAAACTGATATTTTTATTCTCGGAAGGGTAAAATAATGTTTTCAACTTGCTTTTGTAACACTTGATACAAATCTCGCTCGGATCCCACTCAATTTGGGGGAAGTAGCTCCAAAAAGCAAAATAGTAACTTTGGTCCAGATTTGGGGGAGGGTGGGTTAAAACAAATTTTTGTTGACTTTTTATGGTAACCAAGCCCCCGATTCTCGCACAAATCGATTTTTGTTTGTTTGAAAAATTCATTTTGAATAAAAGTTAAATTTGAGGAATGGCCAACTGAAGTTTTGCACAATGCTATGTTGGAAGCTTTGATGCAAAATCGGGTTGATTTTGTACGACTTTTATTGGAAAAAGGAGTAAATATGAAAAAGTTTCTCACTATTTCTAGACTGGAAGAACTTTATAACACTGTAAAAAGCAAAACTTTAAATTTTATATTTATTTTTTATAGGAGAAAGGTCCACAAAACATACTTCATATTATAATCAAGGATGTTGTAAAAGTCAAAAAGAACTATCGTTACAATTTACCACATATTGGCTTGGTGATTGAAAAATTGATGGGACATGGCTATCGATCAAAATACACATCTGATGAATTTCGAGAAAAATATTATTCATTACAAAAAGCTGTAAAAGTAAATTCGTTTTCTGTCATAAATAGATTTGGCAAACTGTTATGGTTGGCACTACTATAAAGTCGAAATTCAATACAGGACACTCAGTGATCACCATGGTGTAGTGGTCAGTGAGCTGCCAAGGAGTTGGCATCGCCGGTACTAGCAAGGGTTAGGCTCACCCTTGTGTCCAAAAGATTTTTCCCTGCAATATTTATGGAAAATCTAAGATGATTCTGTGATCAATCGGGGATCACAGCACAAACAATTGTTCATGTGACCCTGCTTTTCAGATGTAGTGTACTGGCTAGGTAGCCAGAGGTCTTTGGTTCGAATCCCATCTTGATCACGAAGATTTTGCCTAGAAGTCGGAGCCGTTGTGGGCCCATTTTAGCAATTTCAAACAAATTTAATAAAACCTTTTAAGGATATTTATAAAACAGCACAAGGCCATGCCAATTTAGCATATTATGAAGAAACAGATGGTATAAATCCATCTGGCGATAACAAAAACTTAACATTAAGGAGTCAATCTAGTTTAATTAAGATCAACGTTCCTAGAATTCTTAGAAATGGTGTTAGTGTTGATATAGAGTCGAGTAAGAATTTGCATGAATTTTAAGTTGAGATAGCTGAAATTTTTCTGGATTTTCAAAAATTGCAAAAATCTAGATTTTGCCAGGTTTTTTTCAGATAAATTGGAGACGGAGCGCCTTCAGCGTTCCTGATCCTTGACGGTTATTTTTGTTAAAATTGGAGAAATTCGAAATTTTATAATCGAGTCATGCCATTCGATTCAGCTCGCCGAGAAAGTAGGACGAATACCATAATACGGGGTTTTCCATTGCGAGCCAATGGCCGAGTGGCTAAAGTGACAGATTTGCAGTTTATAGGCCCGAGTTCGAATCCCGATTCGAATTTAAAGTTGTCCAAATTTCATAAAAATTTTTGCATATCTCTATCCCAGCCTCTAAAAATCCGATTTTTCCTGGCAAAATTAAGTAGCTTAATTTAGATCACAAAGAGAAAGATGGGGAATTTGAAGAATTAACTTATCCGTTCAGCGATCTTTTTGTATGGTCTGTTTTAACTAAAAGACAAGATATGGCCATTTGTATGTGGGAGCATGGAGAAGAAGCTTTAGCTAAAGTATGATTTTTTCATTTTGTGGAAATCAACAAATTTAGGCACTTATTGGGTCGCGCTTGTACAAAAGTTTGGCCAAAGAAGCGGTTGAAGACTACATTGAAAGTGAGATATGTACAGAATTGAGAGAATATTCAGAGTAAGACTTGTGACCATATATGCACAAGAGGGGGATGCAAATTGGTCGAATACGAATTGATCGCTCGATACGACGAATTGAAAGGGTGCACCCCCGTGCATGTATGCTTGTTACAAGAACAAGTATTGAGCGAGAAAAAATTTAGACAATTCCATACCCGAGCATTAGAATTATTGGATCATTGCTATAGACATGATGATGATAATACATTGCAGTTATTAACCTATGAATTATCCTATTGGGGATATGAGACTTGTCTATCCCTAGCAGTAATATGTAATAGTAAAGCTTTTTTAGCACACCCAAGGTAATCTAAGATTTTCATGGACTAAGGTATCAAATTTTTAGCTCTCAAATCTTATTAGCCGATTTATGGCATGGTGGCCTAAGAATTCGACGGTAAGCATGATTATTTTTTCTCTAAATTCGACTAATCAATTTTTAGGCACACAAATATCAAAGCCATTTTGGGAATACTATTTCCACTATATATTTTTGGGCTAGAATTTAAATCGAAAGAAGAACTTATGCTTCAAGCAAAAACTGTTTCAGAACATGAACATGAAATAAATGAAAGTTCATCAAGCGAAGAAGAATCTTCCGATGATTCTTCGGAATGGGATTCATCAGAAGATGAAATGGCACCGCAGTCAAATAAAAGAGCTTCTCTTATGAGCAATCTATCTGATAATAAAAATGTAACTTTTGTTTTATTGAGTTAATAATCCATTTTCATGCCCTGCCTGGTTTAACAACTTTTTTTAGTTTATCCAACATTTTCATGACCAACTAAATTCTCGATCACATGAGATTTCTCAAGTAATTAAAAGTCGAGCAAACTCTGTGCTATCTAGCATCTCTACAGGTAATTTTGATATATAACAAATAGAAGCTCTGCGCGGAATTGAACCCTCGACCTTATACGTGCAGTTGGCGCCACTTTGCACTTTGCCATGAAACTGGCACTTTTTTTAAATCTGTCTGTGAAAAACATTATACATATAACTGCTCTTTTTTATCAAATAAATAAAGGGCTAACGTATTCAAATTAAGGGCAAAATAGCCACCTAGGTTATGCCCCATCCAAATCCGAATTCTAGTTACGGCTCTGCGTGTAAAAATAAAATTTTTAGCAACTGTTCGAAAAAAGAAAAGCTCTAAAAAATTCTCTAAAAATGTTTCAACAATTCCGAATCCAACAGATGAAAATAAAAATACCATAAAGAAAAGTACGACTATGCCCTATCAAGGAATTCATTCGAATAAGCCTGTAAGTTTAACTTTGTTAGAGGTAGCCTTGGCTGATTTTGGATAAGAATAGTTTCAGGGGGGTGGTAGAAATTTTCGACGATTATGGATTTTTCATCAATTTATTAAACGAAATTTCAGAAACAAATCAGCTGGAAAAGAAAGTTGTATGAATTTTTCCAAGCTCCCATCACCACATTTTGGACCTGGGCTATGAGCTATGCAATTTTCATGTGCATTTTAACATATACCCTATTAGTAAAAACACCCAGAGACCTCTCTGGATGTGAATGGTATTTATTTGCATATGTCTCAAGCTGTGGATTAGAATTATTTCGAAGGGTGAATCTCAAATTTAAAAAAATTAAAATTAAAAATTTTTTAGTTTTTGATGTCATCTCCATCAAAATTTAAAGAAAAACTGCACATATTTTTCGGGACTTTTTGGAATTCTTTGACTTTGTTAGCAGTTGTTGGGTTTTTAATTGGATTTGTTTTTCGTATAATGCCTGATATCATGTAATTTTTTTCTATCTAGTTACCGAATTTATAACCGTACTAAGCCTAAGCCTAGGCTTAGGCCTATCTGAGTCTATAATTTCTGAAATTTTCAGATATGCCAAGGCATATCTGAAACTTTCAGATATGTCGGACTTTACGATATGACGGTAACATATATAAAGCAATTTTAGAATTACTGAAAGTCGACCAGCACAATCAATTTCGTTTTATGAATTGAACTTCAAGAGGTAACGCAAAAAATTCTTTTTTTTCAAATTTTTAGGGATGTTGGTCGCATATGCTTTGCGGTGGATTCTGTTTTCTGGATTTTAAAAATGTTGGAGTATCTGAGTATTCATCCAAAATTTGGCCCTTATGTTAATGTTGCTGGAAAAATGGTAAACGAACTTAGGCGTTTGAGAGCTTACAATTTTTCTGCTATCAGTTTGGGGCTGACTAGGGTCAAGGGAATAGGGGCCCACTATGGACCTTCCCCCTCAATCTACATGGACATGGGCAGTGACGTAGACAGAAAGTTCGACTAGAGTAAGACACCGCCCCAAAATCAAAAGGGAGGCCCTTATGAAGTTTTTTAGGCCGGTCAAAACATAAGGGATCGTTATGATTTTTTCGATTTTCTGATCTCGAGGGGGTGCATTGGCTTGGGTGTCCCCTTTATACGCTATTGAATATGAGTCCCATAAATCTCTCACTCACAGCTCATATTCTTGTGAAGCATAATCAATTTGCATTTTAGATGCTAAACTCTATCTATATTATTATTTTATTGACTCTGGCTTTGGCCGCTTTTGGCTTGCCTAGGCAATCAATTTTGTTTCCGAATGAAAATTGGCATTGGATATTGTTAAGGAATGTTTTTTATAAACCCTATTTTATGGTTTATGGCGAAGTGTATGCTGCTGAAATTGATTTATGCGATGATGACGGTAACTAATAAGTGTTCTAAAAATGCATGTATAAAAACGATTTTAGCATGGGAAAAGCATTTAGAATATGGTATACCTTTAAGCCAATGGAATGATACGGACAGTAAGCAAAAAAGTTAATAAAAAACTTGATATTTTCTCGTTTAGCTATAAACTGTGTCCCTGGATATTGGATTCCGCCTATTCTTATGACCATTTTTATGATTGTAACAACTTTTCTTCTATTGAGTATGCTTATCGCCACATTTAAGTAAGAAGAATAGTACTTTGATTAAACTAAAAGTAGCCACTCTTTTTAGTAATATCTTTGATGAAGCAAATAAGATTGCCAATCAAATTTGGCTATTCCAAAGATACAATCAAGTTATTCAATATGAATGTACGCCATGCCTCCCACCTCCATTAACCCCTTTATATTATTTCTATATGCTATATAAATATGTTAAATACAAAATCAAAGAGAGAGGTGTGATGAAAAAGGGGAATATACGAAAAGCCCGTATGCATACTCTATTTGAACTTTCGCTAAGTTAGTTTTTGCATGTTACATTACAGTGTGCGGCAAAAGTTCCCGTGATTTTTTGAATTACTGCATATAGTATTTTGATCATAACTCTTTAACCTTACATCCAATTCCGATGATCTTGGTATCTTTAGATAGCTTGAATTTACAGCTATCCAATGACACCAAGATCATCGGAATTGGGTGTAAGGTTAAAAAAGTTATAGCCAAAATACTATATGCAGTAATTCAAAAAATCACGGGAATTTTTACCGCAACTTGTAGTCCCCCTAGATATGTGAAGGGCCATGCCGACCATAGATCCAGCCTGGCCTATGCCAAGTTTGGTCTCGGTTAGTGTCTGCTTGACGTCAATCTCAACCAACTTAACTTGACATTTATTTCAGTGTCAAACTCCAATGTGACTTGACACTTCTCTTAACACGGGAATACTCTTTAAAAATTCTGGTTTATTTGAGTGTTTTGGACCATGCTTAACAACTTCCACAAAAATTTTTCAAAAAAGTGCTATGAGTACAATAAATTCATGTTAAATTATAAGAAAAATTAAAAATCCTCGTTTTTCGTAAGCTTGGCTCAGTGATAGTGCTTCCAACTTCAAGTCAGGGTTCGAACCCCACAAGCACTTTTTTGAAAAAATTTTTTTGTAGAAGTTGTTAAGCATGGTCCAAAACACTCATTTTGGAGTAATATCCACTCCTAACCAACCTTCTTTCTAAGCCACTGGGATGGGGTCAAAAATGTATGACGATTCTAAATGTTAATCCTTGAATGATCATCTGAATACTTGTAGAACTTTATCTATCACAAGAACAAATCGAAAAATTAAATGATTTTGAAGAAGAGTGCATGGATGAACTATCAAAAGCAAAAGAATTTGCTAAAAATAAGTCGATTGAAGAAAGAATTCGAAAGACTGCAGAAAGGTACCACAATTTTTGCATCATTTCTTGAAATTTTCAATAATTTAGGAGTGAAGCCACTTACTCAAAACTAAAAGAATTAGAAAACAAAGAAACTAACATAGTCGAATTTTTGGATGAAATGGAACAGAAAATGCAAGAAAAGGACAAAATACATGTAAGACAAAATGAAACTGTCAACAAATCTTAAAACATTATAGGAAATAATGATTGGGCAATTGAAACAAATAACACAAGAGCTTAAAATGTTGAAACAGAATAAGTTAGGGGAAACTCCTACGTCGAGCACTCAAGAAGAAGGAAAATTACTTCAAAGCCCAAGTTTTATTACTGTACCTCAAAGTCCTATTAGGACTCGGAGGCGAACGAATACCGTGATTGGGCCAAAAACAATTGATCGTGAAGAATATTTTGGATTTTTAGAAGATGAAAGTTTTGATACTAGAACAGAAACAGAAGATGATTAGTATTAAATAATTTTTCCAAATAAAAAAGTTATGGCCATCGATAAATTTTGTTATAAATGCTGCGTATGTGAATATATATTTTGTTTATTATAAACTTATGCATTTTTAAATTAAGAACAAATTATCGATTTTCCTATCCCGTTAAGTTTTCCTTAGCGGTATCCGGTAATTCTTCTCTTCCGTTAAGTTTTCGATAGCGGTATCCGGTATTTTTTTTCATCCGGTTCAGCTCTAATCCAGATTCATCATCGTGACTACAAATCCTTCAGAAAATTGCCATGTTGAGCCCGTTTGGGTATACTTTTCAAACTCGATTTCAGCAAGTTTTAAAGCTTTTTTGATGCGGTTTTTTTATAATACATAAAACAATTTGATCCCTGAGGGGATTGAACCTGCGACCTAAGTCGTGGAAAAAATTTTTTCAAAAACTAATAAGAGGAAAAATTTTTCACGTAATTTTAAGGGGGTCTGCGTTTTTCACTTTTTATGATTCTCTAAAATAAGACTTTCGACTCTGACGGGATCGAACTCGTACATGTAACTTGAAAACCCATCGTTCTAGCCATTATACTATGCTCCTCGGGCTTTTTTCTCTTTCGTTGAAACAAGCTATAAACAACTTTCCAGTATAACTTTCCGTTTACGTCCTTCTATTTACAAGCTACATACATATCACAGATTTTAGACTGTAACTTAATTAGTCTTCCATGGCAACTATAAACGTCAACAAATAATATTATTTATTCGACTTCTAGATCTCAAAAACTTCAGACAACGTTATAGCAATTTTAAGTAGTCACGTTTTTAAACAAGTCGTCAAGATGATAGCTTCAAATTGGACCGGATTTTCCAATTGGACCGAATATGATTTCGATCAAAAGTTCGATAATATTAGACTTCGGCATCATATCAATCTTGGGATTAATACGGTTGCAACACTTTTTGCATTTATTATGATCATTTTTCGAAGTCCGAAAAAGATGGGTATTTATAAATGGTTTTTACTTAATATTTCGGTGAGTTATTTTTCTATTGGTGGAAGAATTTTTGTTAGGGCGACCATTATTTTTGTCACCCTGATAATAGGAAATTTTCCTGGGGTAGCCCTATGAGGGGCAATTGCTCTGTGGGGTAAAAGTTCTAAGGGGCAAATGTTTGGGGCAATTGTTCTATGGGGGCAACTGGGCTATTATATATTTGCCCTTTCTTAAATTCCAACGTTTGTTGGTGGTCAAGGGTTCTATCCCGCTAGGGTCGAAAATTTTTTTGTTTTCGACCCTAGCGGGATCGAACCCTCGACCACCAACAAAGGGCAAACGTTGAAATTTAAGAAAGGGCAAATGTATAATAGCCGGCAACTGTCCTATAGTGGAAAAGTCCTAAGGAATATAAAAGAATGTAGGGCGATTGAGGATAATTGTTCGGCGGGTTGAAAAGTCCTACTTGGCAAAAGTTCTGGGGACAAAAGTTGAATTGCCGCACAATGACCACTCAACACAAGAAAACTCGCTAAATGGAGTATCACTCCATTTTTGTCACACTCTTATCAAAGTTCAAAAAGATGTTTCACATAATTATGATATTTTAAGATTTGGTCTTATTTTTTGGATTTTAACATGAATTTTATAATCATACCACTCTACTTATTCCCAGCACCTGCGCTTATTATACTAGGAATAACGAAAGATGGAGGTTTTGGACTGGCTTTTGGCTTTCTCATTCTGTGCTTAAGTGCATGCGGATCTTCTATAGCAATTACAGTATATTATCACTGCAGGTAAAAGCTTTTAACAAATTTACAATACAAAAAATTGTGCTTCTGATTCAATCATGGAAGTATTAATGAGTATATTTACTTCAGACTATGATTTATTTAATGATACTAACCATGTTTAGGATCCTCGGTGATAAATCCACTAAAATTTTCTCAAAGAAATCTGTCTTTGGTGGAATGGTTTTATTTCATTTTTTAAGTGCCATACCATGCCTTATTGGGAGTCTTCTAATAGTTTTAAGCCAAAAAATGAATCCAGATCAATGGTGGGATTTCTTTTTAAACAATTTCCCTCGTGATGATGTTGGAAATTACATGCTGTATTGTCTCAACACAAGCACTAATACAGGACATAACACGTATAATTTGTGCTATTTTGCCGGAGTGGTCTTAGGATGTTGGAATGCGAATATTTTCCTTGCTTCTATTATAATTGAATTTCTAATTTATGTGTTTATAGTAGTTGGTGGTTTACTTTATGTCTACTTTTGCTTAAAAAGAAAAACTAATACGACAAATAAAGATTATTCTTATGAACGGAAGTTGATTGTGGCTTTATTTGTACAGGTATATCTTTATAAGTATTTGAGGTATGTCTGTGTGTGAGAAATTGAGGTTGCAGAAAAATGGTTAAAGGCTAAAGGCTTACGGGTTTTTTATAAAAGTAGGACAGTAGAGAAAGGCTTTAAAGGACCAGTCCAGTCAGTTACAACCATATGAAAAAATGATATATTCGGAAAGATTATGAAAAATAGAGCATTTTTTGTTTTTACGGCATGCTCTGAATCGTTGTAGTTTTCGAGATAATTGCTTTTGAAATTTTGAATTTATGTACAAGCTCTTCGTTGTAATACACAATTCAAAAAACTTTGTGTATTACAACGAAGAGCTTGTAACAAATTCAAAATTTCAAACGCAATTATCTCGAAAACTACAGCGATCCAGAACATGCCGTAAAAACAAAAAATGCTCCATTTTTCATGATCTTTCCGAATATATCATTTTTTCATATGGCTGTAACTGACTAGACTGGTCTTTTAACTTGCTTATCCCCTTCCCTCCCACCAATAAGGGAACTATTATAAAAATTTTTTAGGCATTTGCACTATTCATATGCTTAGCTCTTCCTTATATTGTTTCTATGGTGCGAATATTTTTCGATATAACAGGTCCACATATACTTACAGACATTCTTTTTCAAATTTCAACCCTTCATTCTTTTTTTAATACATTGTCTATGATTCTTTTAATACAACCATACCGTGAAGCAACTCTGCACTTAAGGCATTTTCAATATGCACACTCTCGAGTAAGAGCTTTATCGAATGCCAATGCCACACAGTTATTATTCATTAATGTAGCTGCAACTGTTAGAAGAATTGAAGTGAATGACAATTCTACTTCTGGAACTCAAAGTGCTCATCAAACAACAAGAAATGTGATTATTATCAGACCGAATTTGTAAAATTATATAAAGTATGATAATAAATTTTATACAGTTATAACAAATACAAATACGAGTAATGGATCCGCTGCTTAGGAGAGGGTATCACTCCAAAATTATAAGCGGAAGACTTATGTTTTTTGGGTTTTCAGCTTTCTAAGATGTATGGCTAAAAAGATATGTCAGGGTACCCATTTGCCATTGTCACTGCTTCATCCCTAACCCATATTGGATTGGGTATGAGTGGGCTTAGAGATGTTCTGGGCCGAGACCAGTGTTTACCCTTTAAAGTTCTAAAAGTTTTCAGATAACCATGCGGTATTAACATTTGGAATGGTCATACATTATTGACCCCAGCCCAGTGGTTTAGGGATGGAGTCAAAATTCATATAAAAAAGACCGGTTAGGGGTATCACTCCAAAATCATAAGGGGGCCCTTATGTTTTTTGGGTTTTAGGCTTTCTAGGAATAGTGCTAAAAATAAATCGGAATACCTCCCATGGCGCATCAAAATACCAAAAAGGTGCAGGCAAGGGTCAAAGTTAAAAAGTTTTGCCAATAGACTCATCCCTCCAATAATGTTATGTATTTTTTGGTAGTGTCAAATGGTTTCTGATTTAATCGAACTAATATAACAAAAATCTACCGAAAGATTAAGTAAAAACCATTTATAAATACCCATGTGTCTCGGGCTTCGAAAAATGATCATAACAAATGTAAAAATTGTCGCAATTGTATTAATCCCAAGATTGATAAGATGCCGAAGTCTAATTTCATGATGGTTATCATCTTGATGAATAGAAAAAGTGCCCACATAAATTTGTTACAACTTTACAGTAGCGGACAAAAAACTTGGAACACCGTTGATTTTGAAGCTTTTCTTATTTTTTTATAACTTTTGATAGGATCTTTCAAATAGCCTTGTTTTGATATCATCGTAAAGTCCGGCTTCCAAGCTTTAAAGGACCAGTCCATTTTTGAACCGAATTTTTGTTCAAATGTGGAAAAGAAAGTTCACGTTGGGGCAACCACTTTTTGCTTTGGAAGTAAATTCCAATTCGACAACCCTGAGGAGATATTTGACATACAAAATTGCATAAAAATTTTAAACGTGTTTGAGTATTGAAGCGAAGGGATTGGCACCATTTTAAATGTACTGTAACGAATTATAAAAAAGCCATTTTTACAAAGATCTTAAAATTTTCATAAAAAGGCAATTGCAGCACTTTTTATAACTCTATGAGACGAATAAAATGACACCAAAATTATCCGATTTGAACATTGTTTTGGGTTATT
>OZJO01004049.1:0-10352 GCA_900406225.1 Acrobeloides nanus | reverse complement strand
TCATAAGTGCCAAACGACCCCTAGGAAAATTTTTTTTCAAAAAATTTTTTCACCATCGTGTTAAGCATGTTCGAAAATGGTAAAATGTATATTTGTAACGCACCGCCATGCTATTGTTAAGCTGCTTTTCCGTCAAAAATAAGACGTTTTGGATGACCTACTAAAAAAATCCGCTTTTTTAGGATGCATAGCAACCAGGGTCCGAAAAGGTGCTAGCACCATCGCACCCAGCACCCATGGGTGCTGACACCTAGCATCCAAAAGCACCTATGAATGCTAGCACCCAGTGAGTGCTTTTGGGTGCAGGTGCTAGCATCTAACTTTTCGGGCCCTGATAGCAACTTTAGCAGCTGCCAAGGGCATATATTTTTTTAATAGGTCATCTAAATCGTCTTATTTTTTACGAAAAAGCAGCTTAATTTTAAAACGCCTTAATTTTTTTTATTCGGAACAACAGTCCGTTTTTAGAACAATCGTCCGGGATAACTGTCTTTTGTCCCTTTTTTAACATTTTGTGCACCACCCCGCGTCTTGTCGTTTTCTGAGTTGGGTCCCGGAAGTTTTTTGCTTCTTCGGAAACTTAACCCATTTTTGACGACTGGGTCATATATGGTACACCACCAAAATATCCATAACTTGATCAAGCTTAATCTAAACGGGTTGAGCAATAGCTTAAAAAATTTCTGAGATCAAGCCGAACAAAGATGTAAAACATTGTTTTGCATAAAAAACTTTCTAAGATGGTTAAAAATTTGATTGAAACTTTGCAAATTGGAAAATTTTAGGGCAAAAATGGCCCTCGAACTAAAATCACCTCTATCTCCTTCTAGTTTGAGATTTTCGATGAAATAATGACATTTTTTATATAAATAAATCATGGCGAATCCAACTATATAATTTTTTTGAATTTTGAAGAAATATTTTTTTGGCCCAGAAGGTCGAGGGTCGATCCCCGGCGAGAGCTTAATTTTTTGCCTTTGTTAAATTTTGCCAATTTTTTTGCCAAAACCTTATTCTTAGGCTATTCTAAGCACTTATGTGCAAAAATTTTCAAAAAATACCGTCACACTGAGTTGCCGGCAAAAATGGGTTAAACTTCGATTCTACTCTAAAGAGGCTTCAACCTCTTGATTCTGACCCCAAAACGCCTAAATTGCGGGAAAGATACAAAAAATTTCAAAAAAAGTATAGCCAGCACTTAAATAATAACGTTAACTTAAATTTCTATCGAGAAATTTTTTAGTTCATTGTATACTAGTGTTCATAGTCCAGCTAATCGCTACTTTAGCCATGGTTATATTTTTGTTTGGGCTATTAAACGGAAATATGCAGTTGGTTGGCGTTATGTCACAAATTATTGTATGGGATGTAGATTTCATGTCATTGAGTAGCCCAGTGTTTTTGTTTTGTGTCAGGTAAGCGAGGGCTTTTTCTGTTGTTTGTAGAGAATTATCGAAATTTTTAGCTCTATTGTCCGAAAGTATTATATGAAATTCTATGGGTTGAATCGTTTGAAGCATATTCTAGCTAGATATAAAACATCCGTTACTTATTTCAACCAAAATGCTCAAAACGCATAGATTCGTCATTGAATTGCAGGGTTGCGTCGATGTCAGTATCGAACGGTCATCAATCTTTTTTTGAATTGAATAGATTTGAATGGTCTGGCTAGTGTAAAGAATACGCCACAACAAGATCAATTTAGAATAATCTCTTTATGTTTTGAATTGTTTTGTATATTAGCGCGAAAACTCTGTTCTTTATAATTTCATTCTGTCATCTATTTTCTCAGTTTACTTGAATCTATCGCATTTTTTTACGTCGCATCGTTATCGTTTGATCTTTTACTTCACGTTGCATTCTTATCGCGCATTGCGTTGTTATCGTGACGATAACAATGCGACGATAGATGCGATAGATACAAATAAACTGAGAAAATAACCATATGAAAAGTGTATCTCACTAGGGCTGTAGCGGAACAAGTAATGGCCGGAACTGGAATCGTAGAGTACGGAAACGGAGCGGAACTACAACCCTGGTTCTCACCGAAAAATAGCGGCACAACATGTAGAAATCCACTTAGACAGACTATGCTGACGACAATCTTTTTCTTTTTATTTGTAAAAAACGTTCGATAAAATATTGGTTTCAAGATGGCCAGAAACCGATCGCATGATTTTCCCAAATGCGAATAAACGACTATATAGTAAAGGAAACATGCGAACATTTCGATTTTACGGTCGACATGTACGATAATGGGACCTTGAAGTTCGCTAGAAAATAGAAAGTTCTGATAGCCAATCTAAAGACTTACAAAATCACGAACGACCCATACCATGCGGCGACAATCAATGTTAATCCCATCGAAACAATGGCATTTAAAAAGCATAGAGTTACGAACAGACTTTTTAAATCAATGTTATTTAGAGCTCATAGAAAGACCATCCATGAGCCAGAAACCCAACACTTGACAGCTAAAAATGGTAAAAACCTAATGAATAAGACTTACAGAAGAGTAGGTTAGTCCAATAAAAACTCGTTCGTTGTCGGCAAATAACGTTGAATTCGGATCCATTTACAGTGAGTTTTTACGTTAAAGTTTAGAAAAGGGCACACTTTTTAAACAAAACTAATTTGTCATTTTCTTTGACGCATTATTACATTCTTTTGTTTGAGCTTTGAATTTTCTCAAGCGGAATTCGATGGAACTAACAAATTTATTGCGCTTTCGAAATTTAAAAAAACATCACATGACCTCTATCCCATGAACTTTATGCCAGCTATATTTTCCGGCCATAGAAGAGCTGAGACACTTTTAAGTCGATCATTTCTCTTATATTTACTTATAAGGTCATGAAGACTGAAGAAGCGTTGCGTTTTGTTGAAAATGAGCTAAAAAATAAAGATGTTTTACAAGCAGATATTGCGCTAGTGCCTCCAGAAGATGATGATACGGATGAGGATACGCCGATGAAGATTTAGGTGGATTTTATTAAGGTTGGAAAATGGCAATTGCGTGCACGAGTAAATTTGAGGCTTTATCGGAGAAACAATGAAGTTACCAAATTTTGAATTTGTTACAAGCTCTTTGTTGTAATACACAAACTTTTTTGAATTTTTTGCGGAAAAATCGATTTTTGCATCTATTTTTAAAATTTTCATAAAATGAACATTATAGCAATTTTTTATAGCTAAATGAGACGAACAAAATGACACCAAAATTATTCAACTTGAATATTGCTTTGGGTTATTGAAACGAAAACATGATTCAGAGTTTTAGTTTCAATAACCCAAAACAATGTTCAAATTGGATAATTTTGGTGTCATTTTGTTCGTCTCATTTAGCTATAAAAAATTACAGCTACAATGTTATACAAAGNTAAAACATTGATGCAAAAATCGATTTTTCCGCAAAACATTCAAAAAAGTTTGTGTATTACAACGAAGAGCTTGTAACAAATTCAAACTTTCAAACGCAATTATCTCAAAAACTACAACTACGATTCAGAACATACCGTAAAACAAAAAATGCTCCATTTTTCTTTCCAAACAATCGTCTGACAAAATCTCATCCACAACTTCACACAGCCATGTTTTCAAAGGAGAGGACAATTTTCATTGGAAAGACTTTTAGACAAAAAGTTTTAATTCGTATTTATTTTTTAAATAAATTTTATTATGGAAAAACGTCACCAAAAATTAAAATAAAAATAGAAATTTTCAAGTCTTGTTTTCAAATTTTTTTTGCTTCAATCTTCGCTTAAACCATCTGGTGGTGAATATTGCCATGATAATACTAAATTAATTCATACAAGGATCGGGGCTCAAAAGTCCAAGCTCCCGGGACACAAGGAATCAACAAGATCCGGAACACAGCCCGGGTCCGAAGCCCTGATTGCGGACTCCAACCATGTGTGCTGTGGCCTTCGAACCCTGTCTCAAGACCCTGGTCCTTTCTGCTCAGGTAAGGCACTCAACAATGACCTACCCATCAAGCACGTGAAAACAAATCCATGAAATTGTCGTCATCAGAAGAATCACCCACTTATTCTCCATAAATCGAACAATGAAATCAAAGTTCAGCAACATTATCAGCTCTATGAATCCCGTAATAAACGTCTTAACAGCTTGGTTCTACATTTGATCAAAACCACATACCTGGATAAACAATCCGAAGTCCAGCTTAAGTCTCTGTTTTTCTTTACTTTTAACAAAGTTGTCGTTTTTTACTAAATTTTTAGTTTAATTGTTACCAAATGCCCCTACATTCATAAACTAGCCTTTGTCTTACATAATACAAAGTAATCAAATCGAATAGGAACGAGACCGCGATAATCGAACTAAAATAAATGAATTCGATGTAAAAAAAGAGTATGTGTTCACAGTCAGTAGTCGCCCAATTTGTGGACATATATGTGTAGTTGAATTGTACATAACAATTGCCTAAATGTAGCTTTCATCGTTTTTTACCTTTAAGAAGAGCTAGGGACAGGCATCTACGACACTCCTACAAATATGTCTTTAGAATAGCGCCCACTGCATTCCCCCTCCTAGGCTAATTAAGATTCCATTGGGAGTACATAGTCTTCATTCATGGATTAGCTTTGGGTAGGCTTATGCTGGCCGAAGGCTTAAAAACAGTAGATTGAATGGTAACTCAACAGTCAAATCGACAGACGCTATTCTAGAATTTTAGCCTCGCATGAATAATGGGTGCTTATTGAGCTTTCTGTAATGTACGCTTTCGATTTGCGCCGTTCCAATTCTCAAGAAGCAAGTTAGGATTTATGCCCCTTGGTACCAAGGTAATCCTAAACTCAAAAAAGGTCAAGGTAGCCCCATATGAAAAGTGTCATGGTAGTTCCATATAAAAAATGTCAAGGTAGAACCATATGAAAAGTGTAAAGGTAGTCCCATATATAAGATATCAAGGTAGCCCTATATGAAAGATGTCAACCTTGACACTTTTCATATTGGATTACCTTAACATCTTTTATAATGGACTACCTTGATATCTTTGGACTATCTTGACCTTTTTGCTTTTGGGACTGCCTTGAACTTCAATACTTATGCCACTCCCTCTAAGCCTCAATCAAGCGTCGAGCTGCACCCATCCTAGCTTCAATCCAACCCTGAGCATAATATATTGAATATTGACTTATTACTCAGACCTGTTGCTTGAATCAGAGTGGTTTTTATGTTCCAATAATGCGCGCAATTAATTCATCACCCTCAAAAACTTCAGAAACACTGTCTTAATTACCAAAAAGTTGTTTTAAAATTTCCTTATTAGCGTTTTATCAAACAGTAGATTCATCGTCCTTCAAAAACTCCACCAGAAACACCATCCGTAACGAACCTGGACTTTAGATCATAGAAATTGGTGAGACAGACAGGCAAACAAAAGAATTCTCACCGAAAAATTGCGGCACAACATGTAGAAATCCACTTAGACAGACTATGCCCACGACAATCTTCTTCTTTTTATTTGTAAAAAACGTTCGATAAAATATTGGTTTCGAGATGGCCAGGAGCCGATCGCAAGATTTTCCCAAATGCGAATAAACGACTATATAGTAAAGGAAACATGCGAACATTTCGATTTTACGGTCGACATGTTCGATAATGGGGCCTTGAAATTCGCTAGAAAATAGACAGTTCTGATAGCCAATCTAAAGACTTACAAAATCATGAACGACCCATACCATGCAGCGAAAATCAATGTTAATCCCATCGAAACAATGGCATTTAAAAGGCATAGAGTTACGAACAGACTTTTTAACTCAATGTTATAATAGAGCTCATAGAAAGACCATCCATGAGCCAGAAACCCAACGCTTGACAGCTAAAAATGGTAAAAATCCAATGAATAAGACTTACAGAAGAGAAGGCTAGTCCAATGAAAACTCGTTCGTTGTTGGTAAATAGCGTTGAATTCGGATCCATTTACGTGAGTTTTTACGTTAAAGTTTAGAAAAAGGGTTGAAAGTTTTTAAACGAGATTAATTTATCATCTTCTTTGCCGCTTCACTACATTCTTTTATTTGAGCTCTGAATTTTCTCAAGCGGAATTAAATGGAACTCAGAAATTTACCGTGCTTTCGAAATAGAGGTCATATGATGTAAAAAACATCATATGACCTCTATCCCATGAACTTTTTAACCCCTTAATGTCAGCTTTATTTTTCGGTCATAAAAGAGCTAGAATACTTTTAAGTCGATTATTTCTCTTATATTCATTTGTAAGATCTGAACACTGAAGATTTTCACATTCCATAAACACGCATGAATTGTTTTCAATTTTTATGTGGTAACCCCCTAATTTGTTATTTTTTACAAAAAATTTTTAGTTTAACATAAAAATAATAGTTCCAGCGTGTTACTCGTCAATTTTTACGCTATATAGTGATTTTCAAAAAATTTTTTGATGTTTTTACTTGCCATTTTTATTCCTGCTAAATGTGATCATGTTACATGAGTTGGCGATTTGGATAGATGAGTGACTAGGATGCGGACAAATCAAATAATTTCAATTAACAAATCAAATATATCCAAACTAGCTTTTCAAACGCCTACAGCGCTTAAAGAACCAGTTCAATAAATCAAAAGTAGCCATAATTTGACATATTTAGAAAATTCAAGAAAATGAAGTATTTTTTGCTTTTACAGTAAGTGCTGAATCACTATAGTTTTCGAGATAATTGCATTAGAAATTTTCGATTTTTTGCGAAAAAATATTTTAAAAAGTTTGAACATTACAACAACAACATGTAAATTCAAATAAATAAATTTGTGGATAGAATGAATAAATTCAATAAAAAAATATTTTCTGAGTCACAACGCATCTGTTCTTCGGGAAAATCAGATATTCCCGAAAAATCAGATTTTCCCACATATACACTTCGCTCGTATACACTTCGCTCATATACACTTCACTCGGTTAGAGATGGTAAGCTTAATGTCTTCAACCATGTAAGCTTCAACGTTAAGAGTGGGATCCTATGTAGTCTTTATGAGTTATCAGCTTCTCGGATCTTTCATGTTGTTGGTGGATGTTTACATTCTCAAGACCTTCATCTCTAGTCAAGAGAATGATCTTTGAAAGAGATGACCTTTTATGCAAATTAAGCATTCACCAGTATCTCTACTGAACCTTGAAAGCTTCAAGAAAGAGTACAAATGTATGGACTATCTGAACTTCTACAAGTATTCCTACTACGACAAAGAAATGGATCTTGAAAGGCACCGGTGTTCCCAGCCGGACCCCAAGAAACTGGATGTCGAACCCAAAGTGAAAACTCCAACCCAATGAAATAAGTGTTTTTCCTTAACGTATAATTGCTGTATGTTAGCATAAGAAATTTTTATGGGCTTGTTTAAGAGATGAAATGAAACTACATCTTCTATGGAGAGATGATCCATATGAGACCATCTTCTCTGTAGACATGTCGGAGCTAATGGCAAATGACTGCTCAAGTGAGCATGAACAAAATTTGACCTTGCAAAATATTTTTCAAATCAAATCCTCCCAATTTCTCAGTCTTAATTTTGTATTTTTCCACATTTTACCCTTAACTACAATCCATAAATTCAACAAAGAAAGCAATAAAGACATCATTTAAAGGGTGCATGGATAAAGTCAGATACATGTGCCCAAAAAATATAGAATACTTCCTTGGTCTTACCAGATCTTTCTCGCCATAGGAATTCGATTATTTAGCTGCTTATCGTGGATACCTTTCTTTTGTCAGACATTTGACTTAAATTCTCCCCATTTTGTTTCGATGTTTTGCGTGTGAAAACCCGTTCTGGGGTCCATAAAATGCCGATTATGATAAACTCGTCGGTGAATTAGCCATCCTGGAAGTCTAATAATTCCTCTATACGCCCGCCATTCGTCGGAGTAAATTGTTGTTCCGGAACGTACGTGTCTCACTATCGGTGGAAGTAAGTCTACGGCACGTTTTCTAAAAGTTCGCGAAGATTCATCTCATGGAGTTCAAGAGGTTGCACCATTTTAAAAGATAAAGCACTAAAAGGCAAAGGGAATACAAAATTAGATCAGAGAAATCGAGAGGATTTGATTTGAGAAATATTTTGCAAGGTTTTTTTTCATGCTTACTTGGGTAGTCATTTGCCAATAGCTCGGACATGTCATAGTGACAATTCCAAAACTTTATTCAATGTTTAACAAATAATCTCATCAAAAAAATAAAAAGTCATTTTTTTCCACCAATCATCATAATACCTACCGTCTTCGGCTTCAACGCCTTCCCAAAATATGGTATCCATCCGAGTTGTTTGCGAAAAGCTTTTCCATAGTCATTACTTAAAAACATCATTTTTTGTTATAGAAAATCTAAAAGCTACCTAAATTTAAACAAGATAAAATAAGTCATTGCTTTGGAGATATTTTGAATCATAATCAAATATAAGATTATTAGCAAGACTTTTTCTGTGGGTATAAATAGACGAGCTAACCCTACTATCAAGTAACTGACAGGCCATGCTAGTACTTCAATAAACATTATAATTGTTAAAGACTTTAGCAGTTGAAATAGATTAGTTGACTTTTCTAAAAAATTATAGCCAAGAGATCTAGGAAATCATGAATCTATAACACGGAAAAAACCTTGTTGAACATGGTTGCTATAAGCCGAGCTAATAATAAGTATAAAAAAAGAAAAAAATTCAAAAAGTTGTCATGCGAGTGTCTAGAGAAAATGCCTATGTCGATATTTTGGTATCTTGTCAGTATTTTTAGGATATCTCGATGTAGAAAGCGCTTGATGACTTGGTTGACCACTCATTAGAAAGCTGGGCTCCTGCGCTACAACTTTTGTGAAGACCGCTAATCGTAATTCTTTCAAGAAAAAAAAGTTATAGACCAATCTTTGAAACTTTTGTGCTTTTTGGAACCTTCTAAAATTCAAAGAATCAGCTATAACTTTAACAGATTAGCTCCTAGACTTTTTCCAACGGCTTATTTTCTAGTCCAGATTTGTAGCTTTACTAATGATGTACAACTTGCCAGATGTCCCAATAGTTTTGTCAGAAATATCCGCTCCAAAAGTTGACAAATTTGGCCATTTCGAAATATAAACATAAGGGGGGACCCTTATGGTCGAGTCGGGGTCGGACAAATTTTTTCGATTTTTTTATCTAAAAAGATTCCTATGAAGTTCTTGATTACAGAAAGCTTGAAGTTTTTGGTTAAAAACTTCATTTTCATTGTTTTAGAGTAAAATTACTGTTTAGCCTATAGAAATGGCCAATTTTTCAACTTTTTGAGCGGATATCTCTGACAAAAATAGTGGGGCACCCAGCAAGTTATACATCATTGTAAGCTACTAATCTGAATTAAAAAGTAAGCCTATTGGGAAAAGCCTAGAAGCTAGCCTGTTGAGGTTATGGTCGATTCTTTGAATTTTAGAGGGTTCCAAAAAGCATAAAAGTTTCAAAGATTGGTCTATAACTTTTTTTATGAAAGAATCAAGACTAGCGGTCTTCAGAAAAGTTGTAGCGTTGATCACCAGCTTTTCAACGATTGATCAACCATGCTCTTAAACTTTGTCTGCGCTGAGATATCCTAAAAGCACTGAAAAGGTACCAAAATATCGACATAGGCACCTTCCGGAAGCTCTAGACATTCGTATGACAACTTTTTAAATTTTTTTCTTTTTTATAATTATTAGCTCGTTGAGTACTACTTATAACGACCACTGTTCAACAAGGTACCTCCCGTGATAAAGCTAAAGACTCAAATTTCGAATTTCAAGACACTATTAATACCATTAGAAAGCTTCATTACTTGTCTTGAACAATAAACAAGCCCAAGCAATAGCATATACGCAACATATTAAACCACAAACAACTCCTATACCAATATTTTTAGCGACCATAAAATTTGGATGAGCTATCGAGGAAGTGAAGCATGCTACAGTGCTAGAAAAATGATCGTATTTGACTCTATATATTGCTTACTCATTCGGTGTGGATAGTATAAAAAGATAATCAGTATAGGCAAAGCTTATGCCAAAGAGAACCGATAGAGAAACCATGACCAACACATAGAAATGTTTCAGGTGATGATAGCTAAAAAATCTAAATATAGAAGAAACTATTTTTTGCTCGATTTTTGCCCTTATAGAACCTAGTGCCAAGCCAAAATAGGGGGCAAAAATCGAAGGTACTCAGATTTCAATGAAAATTTACAGGAATGTTCGGGAGAGTGTATCTCATCAATATATGCCATTTTTAGGCCATAAAAGTGCAATTTCATGGAGTTATACGCGTTTGAAATTTCGAAAAATGGCTTAAAATTGGGGGTAGTACACCTTCTAAGCTCCTAA
>OZJO01004045.1:0-14030 GCA_900406225.1 Acrobeloides nanus | reverse complement strand
TTGAATGTGTTTTTTGTATGTGTAAATACGTAATAAGTGGCCCGAAGCCGCGCCGATAGGCGCGGATTCTGGCTAGTTGTTTTATAAAAGGGTTGTGTCATTTTCTTTCAATTATACTTGACGCAATTATGTTCTTACAGTAAGATTCTATTTGCATATTATAAATTCTAAGCTGAGAATAGCAAATAAAAATTAACATAAAGTTTTACAACACGAGTCTTCCATGGCCATAGCCAAGAGGAGGGAGCATGGTTGAAGAGGAGGTTCACTAGTACCCCCCCCCCCACATACTTGTATCCTGATCCCACTTGAATCTTCTGGGCACGCCTATGCCCCACGTCTATTGATTCGATGAACAACAAACTATCGACCTCCAGGAATCGAACCCTTCTCGGTAAGATAACAGCTTTTCGACTGAACTAGCAAGGCTTGCTTTGCTAACATTTTTTCCAAATTATTTCAGCTGTATGAGACGATAGTCTTCAGGTGCTCCAGTGGTGGTAAGAAAGTACAGTAGAAACGTCTTCGATTTACTCACGTGAAAAGCCTTTTTATAATCAGAAAGGTTACCTTTTGTGAAATTGTTTGTACAGGATGTGAGGGAGCAGTGACTTAGCTAGGATTCAGCTTTGGAAAGGGCACACTCAAGTGAGAAACGTCATTTTTCTTAATAAAATTTTCAAACTTTTCCTTAAAAGTTCAAGTTTTGGATTGAGAGATTCTCGTCTAGCCATGTGAATTAAGTGTCGTTTTGAAGATTCAGCTGGTCATACTGATAACATTTTTTTCTTTTTTTGTTCTCGGATGTGTATATAAGAGTCGAGGGTTACCTTTGAGGCAAGCAGTTCTTTTTCCAACTTCTCTTCTAGCGCTTTTATTTACTACTATAAGTATATTTTTCTTGAGCTGAATATTTATTAATAATGGTCAACGAGTCATTGAAAATTCAAAATGTTGTTATTGTGGGTACTGGTTTGATGGGCAGCGGAATTGCGCAGGTAGATAGATTTTTTTTAAATTCGATTTTTGCCAAAAAATTCAATTTTTTTAAACTTAAAGATTAAACAAATTTAAAATTCAACCCAAAATCTACTTTTAAAAAATTCCAAAATTTAGGTGGCTATTGAATCCGGTGTGAATGTGATAGTGGTTGGCAGAACACAAGAAAAATGCATTGCAACCAAAACAAAAATTTCAACCGGCTTAGCTAGATCAGCAAAGAGGAAGTTTGCAGATAGTGCTGAGGTAAGAAACCTCCAACCTTTTTCTAAACCAATCCAAATTTTCAGACTCAATCCCAATACGTCGAAGCCGCTCTTTCCAATCTCAAATTTGCCACAGAATTAGCCGATGTCAATTTCTCAGAATCTGATCTCGTCATTGAAGCCATTGTGGAAAACCTCAAAGTGAAACAAAAGCTCTTCTCAGATATAGAAAAAGTTGTCTCAAAAAAATGCATCTTCGCCACAAATACCTCATCCTTCCAATTAAAAGATATTTCTTCCAAGTTGGGCAGACAGGACAACTTTGCCGGATTGCACTTTTTCAATCCAGTTCCAGCAATGAAGTTAGTGGAATTAGTGCGAGGTGATGAAACCTCAGAGGAAGTCTATAATGCTCTATTCTCATTCTGTCAAAGATTAGGCAAGACTCCAGTCCGATGCAAGGTAAAAAATTCAAAAATAACTTTTTATTAAAACAAAAATTATTTTAGGACACCCCTGGCTTCATCGTCAACAGACTTCTCATCCCAAACCTCTTGGACGCAATGAAAATGGTAGAACGTGGAGACGCTGAAATCAGTGATATCGACACTGCCACGAAACTTGGCACTGGCTATCCTATGGGTCCATTTGAACTTTTGGACTATATTGGTTTGGACACAATGAAATTCATCGTCGACGGATGGCATCAAAGAAACCCAGAAGATGACAAGTTTGCACCATGCGAAATGATGGATAAGCTAGTGTCAGAAGGAAAGTTGGGCAAGAAAACGGGTGAAGGCTTCTTGAAATATAATAGTGATCCAAAAAGGGCTTAGATCATTTTTAGTTGTTATGTGTGTACTATATGTGTATTTAGTTATATGTATACTGCGTATACTTTTTTTTATAAATAAAGAGCTTGAGTTTTTGTTTGAAAGATTTAATTTTTAAGCAGTTTATCTAAAGATGAACACTTTGCGGCTACACTATAAATACTTTGTGGCTACACTACAATTAAAGTGTTTATTAATAAATGACGAAAATAAAACTATAAAAATAACATGGGGAAGAGGGGTGTATTGAAACGAAAATTAATTAAATTTGAATTTTCTCCGGAAAATCATCTGTTTTGTCGTTTTCTAAGCAGTGAATCGGCCTTTACTACCTTTTTACCCATTAATAAACCGTGACCATTTGAATATACCCTCTCCCCATGATACTGTAATATCTGAATGACTTCTACTTCGTATAGAAAATGTATAATTTATTCGTATAGTTAAAAACCAAAAAAATCTCCGGTTTGCAAAATGTTTGGCATGATTCATGGTCTCATCGTAAAGTCACATTCATTTGACCAACCATTACTAATTGAAAGGTTGCTGACCGCTTATTGATGTGAAGGCTATCTTTCGAAAATTTGGTTCTGAACAATAAAATTTTTTGGCGAAACAATAAAATTTTTTAGGTGGAGAGTCAAATTCTTCCATGTACAGGGTGGGCAAAAAAACTGGATTGTTGCGATTTTTGAGCATATTTCCGACGAAACAATTTTTAAATTTTTTTCCAAAACAACCCTAAATGGAGGTTTTCTATTCGAGAAATCGATTGTGAGCATTGAAAAGCATTGAAATCGCTTCCTTAATTAACACTGAATCAACCCAAAAAACCATATTTTTGAGATTTTTTGAGGGTTTTTTAGCTGATTCAGAGAAGCGATTTCACGATTTTTCAATACTAGTAATCGATTTCTTGCATAGAGAAAAATCTCATATAGGGTTGTTTTGAAAAAAATTTTTTGGCGAAAATTTTCTCAGAAATAGCAAAAATCCGGTATTTTTGGCCCACCCTGTATGTGTTTGAATTGCCTATATATAAACAGCAAATTTTTGCATAACATAGGTATTTGTATATTGTGGGTAATGATGTCTCTTCGAGATTTTGGTTGCATTATTTTTATCTGCCTCTTATTCCAACATGCTTGTGATGCTCAATGTGAACTATCCCAAAATTTTGCTCTACAGCCTCAAGCACAATTTTTAGCATCCAATCAACCACAGTCGATTGGACCTCTTGCCCAGCAGCCTAATCCTCAAAATCGTAAGATTTTTCTTCATTTGTTGACGTTACCAAATGAGGTTTTGTCGGGGTTCTATAATTTTCTGAGCATTTTCAGCCTGAAAAAAGCGTTTTCCAAAAATTTTCGGTTATACCCATGTGTATAAGCTACCCTAAAGTTTATACTCTAGGGTATAGAAGCACTCGAAAGCTCTGCTAGGGATCTCCACTCGGGAGCGGGAGAGCTTGGAAGTGAGGCCAAAGGCCGTGCCGGAGCTCGGTGTCCAGTTTATATTAATAAAAAGTTTAGAAACTACAACAAAATTCGAGCAATTTGTTCAACAATTGAATGAGTTGCGAAGTCGTTTCCCAAACTGCTGTATCAAGGCTCAATATCATCGGCTTGTAAGTAAAGGGTGGGCCAAAAAAAGTGGCGTTTTTTATTTTTTGGGACCCGGAAATTTATTTCTCTAAAAATAAGCCCTCTAGGGATAATTTTATGTGAGGAATCGATTGCACACGTTTTCGAAGCGTTGTCTTGTTGGTTTTCCAACAAGACAACGATCTAACTTTTTGGGGGTGTTTCCATTTTTTTCCGCTACTGTATAATGTATTTTTGAATCATATGTGTGCATTTTTTTACAATCCCACTTTTTCATCCCCGTTCGCGCCACCATGAAGGAAGCTACAAGTTTTTTTTTCGACGAAGTAGTCAAAAAAGAATTTACATTACAAAAAAGTTTTTGCACTTTTCGTCGCTGATATAAATCTGGCTTAACTATATTTTTTTCTAGCGTATTCCTTTTCCTGGTACAATAGGCGGAGCAAGTACTACATCTCCAAATGCAACTACCGCACAACCCACTACATCAACGAACAAAACAATCTATGAGAAAAAACAAGAAAATGCAGAGATTCTAGCTATTGAAGATTTGCAATACAAAGCATTAAAGTTTGTTAGTTTTGGCTCTTATAATTGCAGATACGATAATTCTTGCAACCTCTCGGGGCTGCGTACAGTTTGGTTTCTATAGCACTATTGTATCACACCCTCCAGTGGTTTTATTTTCCTGTAAAAATTGTCTAAAAAATTATGCTGAACAAGATGGCATCAATTTTTTTAGGAAAACTCATTTAGGGGAGTCAAAAATTTAATTTTTTACAAAAATTACTCCTATTCTCAAGTTTCAAAATTATTTTCTGCTATTCTTTTGCTTAAAATGCCCTGATTCTTTGTACTCGGGGGGGGGGGGTGGTTCGTCTATGAGGAACACGATGGTAATAATATTTTTGAATAAAAGTTTTTGTAAAAATTAAAAAATTTAGGGAGTTACCACGTAAAATTTGAATTTTTGAAATTTCCGAGTTTATACAATATGTATGTCGTTTAAGCGATATCAATGGTGCTGAAGACGATGGTGATATTTATTTCAGCTAAAAATTTAATTTTAAAAAATAGGGGGTTAATCCAGGGTGACCAACTATAATTTATCAAAAAAGGACATTTCACTCAAAAAATTTTTTTCAAAATTCTTGTTTTTATGTTTCAAAAGACTAAAATTACCATTTTTGTTTAAAAAATTGAAAATTTTGATATTTTTGTTTAAAAAATTGGAAATTTTGATATTTTTGTTGAAAAAATGGTAATGTTTCTACACCTCTTTTAGGCTTAGAACAAACGCTCAATTTCTTTTTTCCCTCGAAACCATAGATCTCGATCCTCCCGCAAAATCTGAAAAGTATAATCAAGCCATCACCAAATTGAAGGATATTGCATTACAACCTCCAAAAAACATTGAGCCGGAATTGATGCGCATTCGAAGTGACCTTCAAATCCTGAATAATTTGCCGAACTCATGGCTCTCTAGTTCTTTATTATTCATGAGGAGAAAGAACGTCATTTGCCATGAAATCAAGAACTACTTGAAAGCAATTAATTACCTGAGAAAAAACATCGACAGCGCAATCAAAGAATACCATGGTTTAACCCCAGAAAAGTTAATCCCAGTGCAACGAGAAAAAGCTGATTTAAACAAGAAGAAGATCGATCAAGTTAACGATTTCATTCAACAACTTCCACGAAGCGTTGATTTTTGTGATAAATATTAATTTATGGTCAATAAATGGATTTTTGTGAAAATCAATAATGATTTTGGGCACTCCTTAAAGGGGGGGGGTACATTTTGCGAACATTTGGGAGAAAAAAATGACCCTATTGGGGGTAATTTGATGCGAGAAATCGTTTGCGCGCACTCCCGAAGCGTAAAAACGTTATCTTGACCAAGTTTTCGTGAAAAATTACCTATTTTTCGCCTTTTTCATCTGTAAGAGCGACGAAAACAAAGATGAAAAAAAGCGAAAAAATAGGCAATTTTTCACGAAAACTTGGCCAAAACCGCGTTTTTATGCTTCGGGAGTGCGCGCAATCAATTTCTCGCATCAAATTACAGTTAAGACAGGACAAAAAATCTTACAATTTTTTGCATTTTTGATATTCCCACATGCTGAAGCTTATTAGTCACAAAGTTCGCTGGTTCAAATCCATCTTGGAGCTATATTTTTTGCACAAAAAAGTCCAAGCGTGAAGTTTCTTGTGGTTAGTTTATGTTATGTCAAGTTTTCAGGTTTTCATTTTCACGAAAAGTATTCGTTTTCGCGCTTCGGGAATGCGAGCAATCGTTTTCTCGCCTAAAATGCTTGACTTTGAAAAAAATTTCCAACTTCAGAACCCTGTCATTGGCGGTCGTTAATCTGAAGTATTACCAAGTCAAATGGATTGAAGGGGGACTGTCCAGATAGCCCAAAAATTGATTGATTATGGTTAACTTCTAGCTTGAGCCACAATAACAAAAACAAAAAATATCCGCAAAATTATTCTTCCAAATAATTTATGTTTACATAATTTTATTTAAAAAATTTTAATCTTTTAGTAACATCCTTTCGACATAAACTACAAGGCTGTTTTCTATTCATAATATTTATAGCACATTCTTCACAACTAATAAGATGAGCGCATGGGAGGAACACTACCTCACGCTAAAACAATTTTAAAAAAATTTGATACTAGTTTCCAATAGCGACCGCAAATGACAGGGGTCTGGATCCGAAATTTTTTCAGATTTTAACGAAAAAGCGTCGTTTACCCCATTTTTATGCGGGAAATAGATTGCGCGCATTTCTGAGGCGTGAAAATGCTTCCCTTACACGGGTTTAGGATCGGGAAGTTGGTGTATTGAAGCGAAATCGAAAAAAATCAACTTTTTACCGGAAAACCGACTTTCCATAGGATTTTCTAGGCAAGAAATCAATTGCGCACATTCCCGATGCTTGAAATTCTTCATTAACCAATGTAGTTTATTTTGCACTTCAAAATTATAATAAAGTAGCATTTCAGGTATAAAACCTGTCATATTCATTTTATACAGGGTGTTCGGAAATTATCCGGATTTTTTGAAAAAAAGAGCTTTTCGTCTGAGAACAAAGTTTTTCGGTGTCGGCCCCTTGATAGGCGTAACAGAAGTGCCCTAGCTCGATCTTTTCGCTTCTTTTTCGTGGTTGCAGTAAGCTTTTGTCGCTTCTGATACTTGTACGGCTTCAACCCAAGTTCTTCACGAAGAATTTCCCATGCAGACGTCTTTTCAAGGCCGAGTTTGTTTTGGTCGTGGGGTTTTTCTTGATCATTCCCTTTGCGCGCAGAATATTCCTCTTGCTTCTAGCGGTCTTTTTTCGGCCCCTTCCTGTCCAGTCCTGATTGCTGCCCGTTTCTTCATATCGTTTAATAGCATCGTTGACAGTGCTCGATGATATTCCAAGAAATTTTGCAATTTTAACCTGTTTTTTACCACGTTCGTGCGCACGAATAATAGCATCTCTCAAATTTGTTAAGCTTTTCATTTTGTCACTATAAATTTAGGATAAAAATTTACTAAAAAATAATATAAAAGACGTGAAATTAAAAAAATCCAGATAATTTTCGGACACCCTGTAAATTAACAGCGTGCCGACACTTGCGGACGAACTTTTGCGGACCCGACACTTGTGGACGAACATTTTCGAACCGACATTTATGGACTCGACATTTGCGAATTTGTTGTCGGGTTCGCAAATGTCTGATCCGCAAATGCTCGCCTGCAAGTGTCGGGTCCGCAAAAGTTCGTCAGCAAGGGTCGGCGTGCCAAATTAACATAGGTATTCTGAAATTTTTTTCAAATCAAGCAATCATCTAATCTAACAAATTACATAAAAAATCTCCGAAAAATCGATCAAAACACAAATTTCCAGATCGGAAATGCGCGCAATCGATTCCTCGTCTAGAAAAACCTTATGGAAAATCGGTTTTCCTGTAAAAAGTTAATTTGTTTCGATTTTCGCTTAAATACACCAACTTTCCGACCCTAAATTCGGATAAAGGAAGCATTTTCACGTTTCGGGAATGCGCGCAATCGATTCCCCGCATAGAAAAACGGGGTAAACGGCGCTTTTCCGGAATAGAATCTGAAAAAATTTTTCGGGTCCAGACCCCTGTCATTTGCGGTCGCTAGTGGAAACTAGTACCAAAAATTTTGCTGCAGAAAAAGATACTTTTTTATCCAAGCAAATTACACAAGTATCGTCATCTTTAAGATGTTCTATTTCTTTTGTTAATAAAACATGATTTTCGGATAAAAGTTTTTGTGTTTCGGCCAAGCTGAGATTCTCTTGTGCTAAAGATTCATATTTGTCGGCTAAATTTTGATTTTGATTTTGTAAATTGAGATTTTCTTGAATTAAGGCCTCATTTTCCTCATGAGCCTCTTCAGCAGCCATTCTATGCGCTTCATTCAGTTTTTTTATTAATTCATCACGGTTAGAAATTTCAATGTGTAATTTCCTTTTTTGATAATCCAAAGTCATCATTTTTGTTTCAAATTCTTTCTGTTTTTTACTTAGATCTTGAATTTCGTTTATTAACTAAAAAATTGAACAAATGAGACATGTTACTGGTAAACATAGCATCGAAATGTGGAGGTGTAAAAATAACATCACCAACGTGTTTCTCGACTAAAAAACCCCTAATGAGAAGGTTTCCGGAAGATTTTGAAAGAAAATTTTTTTCGACTTTTATGCATAATAAGTGGAGGGGGTTAAGTGAAGCGTATTGAAGTGAAAAGCCAGACATCATAAAATTCAAAAATATATCGTTTTAGCGGCCGATTTCACGTAGTTGGGGGGGGGGGGATTGGCCATGGGGAAGATACTGCCGGCATTAGAATTCAAATTTGACTTCAGGGGACCCCTACATTGATGGATTGGAGCCATTTTATAAAAATTTGATTTTTTGCTATGTTAAGGGGCACCCTTCGAATTAGGGGGTTCCCTTAAGAATAAATTTAAATTCTAACGCCGGCATTGTGTTCCCCATGACCAAAAAACCCCGACAACATGAAATCACCCGCTAAAACGACGTACAGAATGATCATTTTGGTCTGCAACATCAATGTTTTTAGTCGTTCTCGCAGCCCCTCTAACGAATTTCTATGCGGTTTTTTACAAATTTTAGCTGAACAATGGCCGAATAAGTGTTGATAAAAATTGTCGAAATCCGCTGATCCTAACATTGTCAAAAATTACTTTGAAGTTTTCAAAGTCGATTTTCTTCACCTTAACAACATGTTAGAAATTTAATTTTTTATGAAAATACAGAGCTTTAGTCCCTCTAACTCATGCAAAAAACCGTATATAAAAATTATTTAACAGTGGCGAGATATTTGACTTTGAAGTTGATAGTCAAAAATGAAGCAAAGACAAAATGACGCACCCGGGAATCGAATCCTCGACCTTCTGGTTGCTAGTCAAACGCTCTAACCACTACACCATCACCACTAACTCCGAATTTTTATTTATTTTTGAAAAGGCTTACATTAGAACTTGATGGATGTAATAATGAAAATTGAGTACAGTTAACAACTTGAGTGCTTAAATTCTCACGTAGGTTTATGGCTTCCCAATGGTTAGGCATAGGTATTAGACTTACTACAGGTGGAAAATCTACGCTCAAGTTTTCACTAGGTTCCCATATTTTAAGATTAATTGTTGAATAAGGTGGAATAAGTGAATTTGAAAGAAGAAAATCATCTTCGAGATTATAACCATCATAATTTAAAGCAAGACTGTTTGTGGACAAATTAATTTTGTAATGATTAGCAATATCTTCTTTAATACTCTTAATCGAAATATTATGCTCGGTTTTTAAAAAGAAATATTCCGGCAATAATAAATTTGCCGGATCAACATTTATGCAAAACATCATTCTAAAAGAATATGTAGAAAATTATATAACGGGTGTTCACTAATTATCTGCCGTAAATAATTGTGTTTAAATAATAAAAGTTTTGTCATTATGATACAGTCTGTCACCACTCATTTTGTAGCCCATAATCTCAGCTTTCTAATGCTATATAACATTATGTTGTTTATTAATAAAAATATTTTTAAAAATGCCTCCAAAACAAGATCAGCTTCGAGAGCGTGTGTACAAATTCTACTCAGACAATACATGGATTTTGTGTATTTTCAATGTAAAACCTAAGTTTTCGACCACTTTTTCGACAACTTGAACCCTTACACCCAATATAAAAGTTGTAGCCCGCGTCTCCAGCTTTCAAACAATATCATGATCATCGAAATTGGATTTAACCATCAAGAGATATGCCCAAAGTACTAAAATGGAAAAAATCCCATTAAGGTCACATAAGGCCCAACATTCATAGGGGTCAAAATGGACCTTTTTTAAATTGGTACACCACTCAAATGCACCAATGTGTTTATTTTGGTCCCAAATTTCATATTCCATCATCTGTTCGCCTAGTGCCGCAGGAAGTTCGAACTTTCGAGATATCGTCTCTTAATTACGGCAGATAATTAGTGAACACCCGTTACACCAACAATTATAAATATTAATTCTAGGTGGCATACGCAAGGGGGCAGGGGGCCATGGCCCCCTAAACTCGGCCAAAGGATGATTTTTTCCTAATGGTCTTTTTTCCGGCCAAAAAATCAAAGGGTCCCCCTATGGTTTTTGATGGGTCAAAAATTTTTTTAATTTACCAATTTTTAAGCAAACTAGCCCGACGCACGCTTCGTGCATCGATTTTACAGATGTCGACGTCACAAACGTCGACGTTACAGACGTTGACATCACAGACGTCAATGTTAAAGACCCCCGGCGTTACAGAGGCCCTCTCTAGACTTTTCGTCGCGCGATCTCTCTACACTTCATTGAAATGCAAGTAAATCGTGCCGCAATTTAGTCGCCCTTAAAATCTAGGATTAGCTCAGCTCCTTAAGGTTGGTTTTAATTACAAATTGTTCTTAAACTAAAATTTTGATAAAACAAAAACCATAATTCACGCTTCCACATAAAACAAACAAAGCTGCAGAAGCTTCTAAAAAATACACAAAACAGACTTACACCACACACACAGAAATAAACCCTATAGGGCCCGGTGGGAAGTAATTAGACGTAAACCCTATAGGGCCCGGTGGGAAGTAATTAGGTACAAGCAAAGTATCAATTGTTATCTTATCACTTATCACACCCTTTTATCATTAACATCACTACCTGCTAGTTGCTAGTACACCCACCCTTCAAAATTTGAGAGGGTTTCCCTTAAAAAATTTTTTATAGAATTTTTTTGTCGACGAAAATTTTGGAGCTAGTGGCGAATACATACCCACAAAGGCAAAAATTTTTATGCACACTTGAAAAACGTTCCTCAACCATCAATTATCGTTTTTATTTATTATTTATAAAGAAACAACGTAACAAACGTAAAGACAATCAATATAACAAAAGCAAAAAAACAAACATTTAATTTACATCGTGCACGGATAAATCACTGCCACCTGAGACCAAAAATTATAAAATACGTCTTCGCTTCGATGATCGAATCGCTTGCGCCACAGGAATTCAGCAATGTGACTCAACAGCTGATTATCGTGGATTTCCTTCTTTTCTCGCATGAAAGCTTTGAATTCTCCATTTTTTCGTTCGATATTTTGCGTGTGGTAGCGAGTGACGGGATCAACGAAGTGTCGATTATGACGACTCTTCGGTGTCCTTGGCAATGATCACAAGCCTTCGATCCGTTGATTAAGCCAAGTCCAGCCATCCAAGCTTAAACTTCTTCGTCGGATTTTAGAATAAGCTTTTCACAAAACTCCAAATCGGTCATTCCGTGTAGCTCTAGCGGTTGAACCTTTTTTCTATAATAACCGAAGAAAGTTAATAAAAAGAGGTAATAAAACAACAATTTACACAAAAAACAATAAATGATGGTTGAGGGACATTTTTCAAGTGTGCATAACAATTTTTGCCTTTGTGGGTATGTATTCGCCACTAGCTCCAAAATTTTTTATCAAGCGGAAATATTAAAAAAAATTAAATATTGAAAAAATAATAGAATTGTAAAAAGGCATAAAAAATGTCACTTTTTATGCAAAAAATAAACGCGAAAATTCACAAAAATTAGCCCTAGAAAAAATTTTTTGAAACAGAAGTTAGTTAATAAAAAAATTTTAATGAGATACTTGAGACCCACAAAAATTAAAAATCAATGTAAAATTATTAAAAAACTTTTGAAGCCAAATAAAAATCATGTGATTCATTGATTGATAGACTTGAAAGTCTTTTCTAATTTCGTCATCGATGCGTACATTCATTTGGTTAAAATTCATTTGGTTAATCAATACTTGTCATTTAATACATACCGGGTGTCTCAACTAAGTGTAAACACCAATGATTTGTCATTATCTTAGGAATCCTAGCGTGTGTTTTCCTTTAAAAAAAATTGTAAGGCAAAAATAAAATATTAGAAATTTTTATTTATTTTTGGTGAAACTCACCTCGTTCGATGTACATTTAGCCTAGGGTTGCATAAATTTTCGGAAATATTTCCAAGTAGAAATATTTCCGGAAACGAGTTTAAATTTTTTCGTTAAAAATGTAAAAATCGCTAACAAAGTAGGAGGCCAAAAATTGAACATTCTTTAGATTAACGAAATTTGCCATAATTTATATATATATATTCGGAAAATTCATGAAAATGGAGCATTTTTTGTTTTTACAGTCAATTCTGAATCGTTATCGAGATAATTTGAAGTTGGCGAGTCCCGCCAATCCCTGAATCAGTTCTTGGCGGGAAATTCAAATTCAAAATCGCAACCAAAAACCGCCAACTTCAAACGCGATTATCTCGACAACGATTCAAAATTTACTATAAAAACAAAAAATGCTCCATTTTTCATGAATTTTCCGAATATATATAAATTATGGCCAATTTCGTCACAAGTTTGTCGAAAAACGTAAGTTTTTCTCTAAAGCAGGGCTTGCTCGAAGAACAATGCTGGCTGTCATGGCCTATAACGAAAATCGAATGGCTGAAGTGCGTGGCGATAGAAGGGTATCGGTCGTATATCAGAGTTATTTCGAAAGCAAAAGGAAAAAGAGTGACTAAATTCAAAAAAGGGCCTGCTAGTGAACAATGGAAGAGAGAAATCGTAAGAAATGCAATTGACCTCAAGCAACAGCATGGATCAGGGCATCCCAAAGACGAAAATTATGAGGAAATAGACTATGATGAAAACCTTGAAATTGTTATAGATAAACTTGAAGATTTGTTTCAGTTTGATAGTGATGATGATAATGAATAAAAACATGAAGTTGTTTGTATTTATGAAAATTGCATTGAAACTGTCCGAATCAGGGTCAAGGAAGCGTTTTCACGCTTCGGGAATACGCGGAATCGATTTCTCACATAAAATTACCCCAGGAAAGTCATCTTTTTGAAAAAGTTTTGAAAAAAAATTTTTTATGGAATCGGCAAGCGAAAGCAAAACCATTGAGCAGCCTAATTATAAGAAATTTTTTTAAATTAATAAGAACTAAGCTACCAAATTCGTAGAGCCACTTCAAACTACTGCAACTTTTTATGGCAGTCACCATCTATCGAGATCTTTGTGTCAAAATGTTCGGTAGAGCTTATAGAAAAACTTCTACAGGCGGATTTCGATTTAAGTTTAAAATAAATTTTTTATAGTCGAAAAAGTGAAATTTTTTACATTTTTGTTCACTTTTTCGACTATAAAAAATTTATTTTAAACTTAAATCGAAATCCGTTTGTAGAAGTTTTTCTATAAGCTCTTACGAGCATTCTGACACCAAGATCTTGATAAATGGCCACTGCCATAAAAAGTTGCAGTTTGGTAAATTAATTCTTTCAATTTTAAATGATTATATCATAAATGAGCTGATGCAGGCATACACACTACACGTTTAATGTCTTAAATTATGTCCTTCAAATGGTTATCAAAAAAATTTCATGTATGGCGGAAAATGTACATAAAACCTATTTGATAGTAAGGAAAATTGCGTATTTGTCGTTTTGGTGTGCTCACTCTTTGGCCGCTGCATACTTATTCAGTCGTCTAAAGTATAAATGCACCTAAAAAGAAATGAAAATTTCACCTAGATCAAATGATTAAAGGAAAAAGGGTTCAATCCCTACGAGTAGAGAATTTTTTCTTATGTCATTTGTACGTGAAATCATTCGCAAATTATTTTTTAATATACAGGATGATCCACAGGGTCCTTTATACCAAACTTTTATCGATATCTTGGCTACTCGAAAGATTTTTTTATGCTATTTTTATGTTAGGTAGGGGGTCATCCAGATATTACGTAATCACTTGGGGGGGGAGGGGGTAGCCAAATGATTACGATTGATTACGGGG
>OZJO01004041.1:0-15552 GCA_900406225.1 Acrobeloides nanus | reverse complement strand
GGGAGTGCGCGCAATCGATTCCCCGCCTAGAAAAACCTAAGAATCGACAGTTTTCTCATAAAAATCCGAAAATGTTTGATTTTCGCTTCAATACACCCACCCCATTCCCTGAATCAGGGTCAAGGAAGCATTTTCACATTTCGGGAATGCGCGCAATCAATTTTTCGCATGCTTTTACCCCTATATAGGCTGTTTTGGCAAAAAAAATTTTTTTCGGAGAATCCCCCCTAAATGTCAGTCCTCCTTTAAAATCTTTATGTTAATAAACGTTTGCATATAAATTTCCGTAAACTATTACAATCAGTATTCATAAAATATAAATAATTATGTGTATCTAATTGTTCTAGACGCATTCCTGTACAGTTTAAATAGACAGATGGATGTCGAGGATCCCAATAGAGATAGTCAGTCGGTGTCCCATCAGTCCAAGTCCATTGTCCGTTTTGCAATTGCAGTCCTATCCAATTAACATAACCAGTGCCCTTAGCAATTCCAAATTGAGCTAAAAAATTTATTTATATTTATAAATGTTGATTTTCAAGACTTCCGATGAAACTGCTTTCATCATAACTATGAATTGAAGCCAGATGACCTCCATCATTCTTGCAAATCGCTTCAGCATCATTAAATGTTTTATCTATTTTATAACTCTATAAAAGTTACAAATTATTAGCTGAAGCACTAAATTACTTTATAGCAAAATTTTGTTTGTTCATAGTAAAGATAACCAGCAGGACAAGACACGTAAATTGGAGTACAAGGAGAGCATGATGGACATGTTATTGAAGCACTAGTAGGGCATGATGGACATGTTAATGAAGCACTAGTAGGGCATGTGCTTACTAAATTATTCCACGAATTTTTTGGCCAAAATTTCGATTTCTGACAAAAATTCGATTTTTGGCCAAATTTCAATTTTTCGTCCAAAATTCGATTTTTCGTCAAAATTCGATTTTTTGGCCAAAATTTTGATTTTTAAATTCGTCTTTCTTACTCAACTCTTCCTCTTTCTTAATCAATTCTTCTTCTTTCTTATTCAATTTTTTTTCCTTCGTAACTAATTCTTCAAGTTTCTTAACTAGTTCTTCAAGTTTCTTAACTAATTCTTCTTCACGTTTTTCTGAAATCCTGAATTCGCGATGTTCGAGGAAACAGAGTTTACCCCTAATAGGATCATTTTTAGGAAAAAATTTTTTGGGTCCAAAATTCATGAAAAATGAAACTTTTTTTGGGCCACCCCAAGTTTTAAGGGTCACCCGGGAAAGGCAAATTTCAAGATACGGCGGACCAAAGTGTGTTAAAAAAATGGGGTCAGTGGAAAAACATCAAAAAAAGGTGTCAACTAAGTGTGAATATCACATTTACAAAAGAATTTTTTCAAATGGAGGCTGTGCAACTTTTTTCGATTTGTTTAGTTTTGCCAAAAAGACTTACAAGGAATAGTCACGAAGTGTGTCCTCGAAAGTTTGAATAATTTCAACGTCAATAGATGCAGAAAATTATATAAGAAACACATATTTATTCGTTTTTACTTTAACAAATTTTAATCAAAACGATCTAATCTCTATTTTTAGCATAATTTGTGACAAGGTCCGAAATTTGATCATTTCTTTTTTAGAACATTTTTTAATAAAAGATCTGCAGTTCTGTAAGGAAATCTTTTGCCAAACCAAATTGGTATATTTTTAAAATGCGTTCGAATTTTCTAATTTTTCGATAACTTCAAATCCTTATAACTTTTGATAGAATAAGTTTTGATAGAATAGGCACGAAACACATAAGGGGGGGGACTAAGGTGATTTTTGAAATTTGTTGGAAAAACTCGAAAAAAATTGCCTTGGTCTTCCTTTATGTTTTTTTTTCAAAAATTTTGGAAAATTTTCGAAAAAAACATTAGAGAGGACCCTATGATTTTGGGGGTCGACCCAAAAATTACTCCCCCTAAAAAAATTCCTGGCTACGGCACTGCACCGAAGATACTGGGCCCCAGTTCTAACATCAAATCTTATGTTAATGAACTTTTTTTACAATGCAGAACGTTTGCATATAAAGGGCATATAAAAACCACAATCATAATTGTTAAAATATAAATAATAGTCATATAATTGTCCTAGATCCATATATGTGCAGTTTATATTGTCAACTGGAGCTCCAGGTTTCCAATTGAGATAGTCAGTCGGTGTCCCATCAGTCCAAGTCCATTGTCCGTTTTGCAATTGCAGTCCTATCCAAGCAGGGTCACCATCATCAGGCATTCCAAGTAGAGCTAAAAAATTGATTTATATTTATAAATCTTGATTGTTCAAGACTTCCAATGAAACTGCTTTCAGCATGACTATGAATAGAAGCCAGATGACCTCCATCATCATTGCAAATCGCTTCAGCATCATTAAAGTTTGCTAAATTTTTCTTCGTATAACCCTATAAAAGTGAAAAATTAGTTAATAATTATTAGCTGAAGCACTCAATTACTTTATAGCAAAATTTTGTTTGTTGATCGTAAATATAATCAACAGGACAAGACACGTAAATTGGAGTAGTACAAGGAGAGCATGATGGAGATGTTAATGAAGCACTAGTAGGGCATGTGCTTACTAAATTATTCCACGAATTTTTTAGCCAAAATTTCAATTTTTTGGCAACAATTCGATTTTTGGCCAAAATTTCGATTTTTGGTCAAAATTCGATTTTTGAACAAATTTTAACTATTTTATTTCACGCAGCCCCTTGGAGCTGCGTACCGTTTGGTTTGGATACCGGTGTTGTATCATACCCAAAAGACGTTTTCACATGTGTTTCATAAATAGGGAAAAGTCCAACAAGTCTGATGCAAGTACTTTTTTATGCTTAAATAGCCTCAATATCGAGTTTCTCACCTATGAAGACTTATGAAAGGTCAAAATTTGCATATTTTAATAAAGTCGAAAAAATTCCCACGTAATTGTGGCAGTATAACTTTTCGTACAATTGTGGTTCGTACGAACTTTTCGTACGAACCTTTCGTACGAATTTTTCGTTGCCTGATTATCAATAAAATCCGTTTATTGACACGAAAAAATTTAAACCAAACGGATTTTATTGATTGGATGAGAAGACTGTTTTTCGAAAAATCGGCTCGTTTAATTTTTTAAAAACTTTTTTTAAAAGTTGCCCAAGAACAAATGTAAGAACACTACATTTCGATTTTTCCGAAAAAATTCATTTAAGGGGTCAACAAATTAAATTTTTTCAAAATACCCCCTATTTTTCAAGGAAAAATGTCGTTTTCGAACATTTTTTACGGATATCTTATTTTCCTCTCGTTTCATTTCGCTGATTTTGGGATATATTGGATAAAAAATTGTGCTTAACAAGACGGTATCAACATTTTCTAAGACAAATTCATTTAGGGGGTCAAAAATTGAATTTTTTTTTTACAAAATTACCCATTATTTTAATTTTAAAGTCAAATAAGTTAGAAAACTTATTTTCAGCTTAATTTTTTGTCCTCGGGGGTTTTCTACTATGGGGAACACGATTTGGATATTATTTTTTAACAAAAGTTTAGTAAAAAATTTAGGGGGTTACTCCTAAAAATTGATTTTTTACGAATTTCGACGATATATATGTCGTTTAAGCGTTATCGATAGTGTTGAAAACGATAGTGATATTCTTTTTCGCTAAAAAATTAATTTTTGAACAAATTCAAAAATATGTGGGGTTACCCCTTTTAGCTAACAAAATTTTCCCAATTTTTCATATAGCAAATCGCAGGTCATTTATAAACTGTCTTGCAGTTTTATGAAACAAAGCAAATTGTACATTCAAGAAGCAGTCGAGTGGGAAAACAGTTGCCATTTTTGTTGATATTTGGAAAGTTCATGAAAAATGAAACATTTTTTGTTTTTATGACATGTTCTGAATCGTTGTAGTTTTCGAGAGAATTTTGTTTGAAATTTTGAATCTGTGTACATGTTTTCGTTGTAATATACAAACTTTTTTGAATTTAAAAAATAAATTTTTTTTGAAAATCGAATTTTGGTCGAAAAATTGAATTTTTAAAGAATCGGGTATGAAGAATCGTTTGAGACCGGTTTCGTCAACATCGGAGGGTAGCCAGTTGGTAGTGTTACTTGTTAGTATTTTTGAAGATATGACTCTTTGAAACAAAGTGCGGATAATTATGGGACAATCTAATAGTACGAAAATTTTACTTAATGAATCCGATGTTCCGTTTATTTTGCATATATAGGGCAAATTTTGGCTTAAACAATTTTGGCTAGACCAACTTCCATCGACACGATTAATTGATGCACAAAGTTCTTGATTGCCTGTCGGCTGACCTAAACATCAAAGTACGAAATTTTATATCAATAAATATAAACTGAAACGCTTTCCAAAAACCCCTAGAAAACCGGTTTTCCGGTGAAAATCTGAATTTTAGTTAATTTTCGCTTCAATACACCTAACCATTCCCTGAATCAGGGTCAAGCAAGCATTTTTACGTTTCGAAAATCCATGTCCAATCGATTCCCCGCATAAAATTACCCCTATATGGGTCATTTTTAGAAAATTTGAGAAAAAATTTTCCGGTCAAAATTGATGTAAAAAATGCGAAAAATTATGGAACAACAACCCAATAAATGAAAAACCTTTTTGCCAGTTCGTATAAATAAATGGCGTTTTGTCACTCCATGTCCAGTTTCCGGGTGTTACTAGCGTATTACCACCAATCCACACCCCATCAGCATTTAAAAGTAAAGATTTAATAACTTTTTGTAAAAAGGAATTTTGAAAAACATCCGAAATCGAGGTCAAATGCCCATTTTGGCAATCTTCTTCAGCGGCTACCCAATTCTTAGGTGAAGCATAAACAAAATAACAATTTGTTGGGTTATTGCCTTGAATTGATCCTGGGGGGCAAGCGGCAAATAATTCATGTACAGAAATCAATATCAACAATAATTTTATGTAGAGCATCAGTAGGACTTGATATTCTTTTGTTTCAAAAAGGACTTTTCATTTGCTATGATATAGGATGATAAGGGGTATTAATGTCAATTTATTGATAAGCATGAGGGCATCCACTAATTCATCTCACGATTTCGAAACAAGCACTAATTGCAATTAGTGCTCCCCAACTCGCTATTAGTGCTTCCAAAATTTCGAGACGCAATTAGTAGAGGCCCTGAGAATTTTTAAGCTGATTATTTTTTACTTAAAATTTTACAGGGTGTACGGAAATTATTCGACCCCTCCTCCAATCGCAATTTAGGATACTTTTTGTCATAACTTTTGATAGGAACATCTATACACCATGATCTTGGTGTCATTTTAAAGTTTAGAACGTGAGCTTTCAAATGACACCAAGATCACGATGAATTGATGTTCCCATCAAAAGTTATGACAAAAAGTATCCTACATTGCGGATGGGGGGGGGTCGGATAATTTCCGCACTCCCTGTATAAAAATAGCATAGTTATGCACATAGCCTAAGCCAAGGGAGGGGGCTATAGCCTTCTCCCTGTCGTCTGAAAATTAAAGGAAAAATGCAATTTTTGAGGAAAATTTTCAAAATTTCTACGATTAGCTACCCCCAGCCTCCAAAATGCTCCTAGTCCATAACGTTTATATATAACGAAGGTTTGCTAAGTATTGCTCTTAAAAAGGAAAACAGTTGTTGATAAGAAAAGGGTAAAGATGAATTTAAGAAATAGCCGTTCTCAATAAATTACAAGGAAAAAAATCCTGCCAATGAATTTATAATCCTTTGATCAAGCTTACAAATATTCAGTTCAAAACAACAAGGTGTCATTTGCTATACTGATAAAAATATTTTTTTTGGCACCAAAATTCTGAATTCGGATTCTGAAGGCATAAGGCCTTCAGAAAGCATCAGGCTGAAAGGGGGTGCAGATAATAGGTCATTCTCGGTCGAAAAATTTGTTTTGCCAAAACAGCCTATATAGTGTTAAAATCATGCGAAAAATCGAAGCCTGATGCTTTCTGAAGGCCTTATGCCTTCAGAATCCGAATTCAGAATTTTGGTGCCAAATAAAATATTTTTGGTGCCGAAAAAAATATTGGTGCCAAAAAAAATATTTTTGGTGCCAAAAAATAGGACCCATATAAAAATTATTTACCAGTGGCGAGATATTTGACTTTGAAGTTGATAGTAAAAAATGAGGTAAAAACAAAATGACACACCCGGAAATCGAACCCTCGACCTTTTGGCTGATTAGACGAACGCGCAACCACTACGCCATGTAGTGATGGTATAGTGGTTAGCGCGTTAGACTAGCACCCAGAAGGTCGAGGGTTCGATTCCCGGGTGCGTCATTTTGTTTTTGCCTCATTTTTTGACTATCAACTTCAAAGTCAAATATCTCGCCACTGTTAAATAATTTTTATATACGGTTTTTTGCATGTGTTAGAGGGACTAAAGCTCTGTATTTTCATACAAAAATTAAATTTCTAACATTTTGTTAAAGTGAAGAAAATCGACTTTGAAAACTTCAAAATAATTTTTGACAATGTTAGGATCAACGGATTTCGACAATTTTTATCAACACTTATTCGGCCATTGTTCAGCCACAATTTAAAAAAGACCGCATAGAAATTCGTTAGAGGGGGGATGGGTGCAAGAACGACTAAAAACATTGATGTTGCAGACCAAAATGAACGCTCTGTATAATTTTTTCATAGTGTTTTTTCCAAGTGGACTGGTTTTTTAAAGGACCAGTCAGTCAATTCTGAAAAACCTATGAAAACTTTGAAAAAGCACATTTATCGCTTGAAATTAACTAACTTTATTGACTTTTTTTAAACCCATAAAATATATGAACAAATATTTTTTAACAATATCATAGTCATAAATAATAAGAAGGTGCTAAATAATAAGAAGATAGCGAAGATTTTCTTGGTCCAAAAACATTTTTGGTTCTATTTAACGGTACCAACAACTTGGACTGCTCGGATTTTTGATTTCAAGGAAAATTCGAAATCGGGTTGATGTGTGCAGGGCCCCTGTTCTAACATAAAATCTTATGTTAATGAACTTTTCACAATGCTGAACGTTTGCATATAAAGTTAAATAAAGTATCACAAGGAAAATTGTTAAAATATAAATAATAACTTGTAACTAATTGTCCTAGATACATTAATGTGCAGTTATGGTTGCCAGATGGATTTCCAGGATACCAATTGACATAGTCAGTCGGTGTCCCATCAGTCCAAGTCCATTGTCCGTTTTGAAATTGCAGTCCTATCCAATTATGGCGAAAATTGGTAGTAGAAATTCCAAATTGAGCTAAAAAATTGATTTATATTTATAATCTGATTTTCAAGACTTCCAATGAAACTGCTTTCAGAATAACTATGAATAGAAGCCAGATGACCTCCATCATTCTTGCAAATCGCTTCAGCATCATTAAATGTTTTAGATATATTATAAGCCTATAAAAGTTAAAAATTAGTTACTAATTATTAGCTGAAGCACTCAATTACTTTATAGCAAAATTGTGTTTGATGATAGTAAAGATAACCAGGAGGACAGGGTTTGTAAATTGGAGTAGTAGAAGGAGAGCATGATGGACATGTTATTGGAGCACTAGTAGGGCATGTGCTTACTAAAATATTTCGCGAATTTTTTGGCCAAAAATTCGATTTTTGACCAAATTTCAATATTTTGAAGAAAAAAAAGAAAACCAACTTATAGAAATTATTTATAACTTTTGAAAAATTCACATAGTTTCCGCCCACCCTGTAGTTTTCTCAATCATAGCTATTTAGTAGTGTACCCAATTTTTTCAATTGGAGCCTCACTTGAAATTTTATCTTCTTTCTCACCCTGTTCTTCTATTTCTCGATTTGTTGCATGTAAATCTTCGCATATTCCTGCTCGTACACAATTGAACTTTTGTAGTCTTGGTTCGAAAATTAACGACTTTGTGACTTAAATGAAATCTTTTACACATACCATAGTGATTTCTGGCGGCTGCAATATCTACTAACGATAACCTCGGGACTACATAAGGAAATCTTATATCTCTAGTAGAAAATCCAGTAGAATTAGACATTAAAGGCATTATATAGGCTTCATTCATAATCGCATGAGGTTGACTTGGATGAAAGTGATTTATCCCAATTGCATGTCCTAATATATTTGCTTAAATCCAAATCAAATTTTATTAAAGGAGGCGTGTGAATCCTGTCCGTATCGGGTCAAAAAAATTCCTTGATTTTTTCGAACGAAACTCACCCTTTAGTGTCCACACATGTTCAGCGTCATGACGCGCGTATGGCACTCATCATGACGCAGCGTCATGATACATATCATGACACGCATCATGATATGTGTCATGATGCGCGTCATGATGCTGAGCATGTGTGGACAAAGGGTGAGTTTCGTTCGAAAAAATCAACTATTTTTTTACCCGATCGGACAGGATTCACACGCCCCCTTTAAATAAAAATATTACCTATTTCATGGAGCGCAACCCAGAGAATATCCTGATATTCATATGTATCTGATTGGGTTTTGCTTCTGCAACTTTTTTTTAAAGTATGTAATCAAAGTTTACCCTGTTTTTTGTGTTAATTTTTGCGCATCTAGATATGCCCATTTAACATTACTGTTAAACAAAATTTGGAAAGCAGGGTAAGGGGGGTAAGAATCGTTTTGTAAGAATTTTTCACTAGGTTTACCCAATCCATAGTGTTCGTCATCAAGCCCTAGAAATTAGTGTCAGTAAATCGAAACAATAAATTTTCTAACCAATTGAGGGATCTCTGAAATTGACTCCATATTTGAATTGAATCAATGCGCGCAAACTTGTATTAGACACTTCATAAAAATCTAATTCAATCACTTCAGACCACAAATCTAGTGCGTGACGTATAGCTTGCCTTAAAAAAAATTAATTTTTTAAGAGTAGCCAAAAAATCTCGAAAGTATGGTTTTTTGGGATACCCTGTATAAAATTTTTTATCGATATCTAAGATAAAAAAGGTACCAAAACAATCGAATTTGTAAGGTTGGTTAAAATGTTGTGGCAATAAAAACTAGAAAAATCCAAAAAAAATTTCGAACAACCGATTACTTACCGAACCGACTTTCTATTTAACCCTTCATCAGAGAGTGTCAACACCGAATAAGTTATATTTGTTTTGTGACTTTCCATTAATTTTACCCTCGCTAAAATGATAGAATTAAACGACATTTTTTAAATTAAGACAATACCCTGTCGAGTTTTTGGGCCCATTGCAGCCAGATTTTCTTCGTATCCACATATCGTTTTATGACCGTTTTCCGTTGTCAGACTAATAAGTGTCAGGTGAGAAAGTAACAGTAATTTCAAAGTGTATCTCATCTTAAACCATAATTTTTATAAGATAAAAGCTCGAATGACTTTAAAAAAAGTAAAGTATTATTTAAAAAATTAGCAGAAAGTGATATGAAAAAACTCAACTTTAGCCTAGCTATGAGAACATTGTGCTTTGTTAAAATATAAACAACCGATTTCGGGTGCAAAACAACTGATGATGGCATGCAAGTCCAACAAAACCATTTAATAATTCGTAAAACAGTTGCGATTAGCAAAAAGGTCTTTTGAACCTTAATACAGAGTGGTTCAAAAAAGTTCCATTTTAACATTTTTTCATGAATTTTGGACCAAAACTTTTTTCCTAAAAATGACCCTATTAGGGGTAATTTGATGCGAGGAGTCGATTGCGCGTATTCCTGAAGCTTGAAAATGCTTCCCTGGATCCATAGAAACGACTATTTTCACATAAAAAAACTAAAAATTTTGATTTTCGCTTCAAACACTGACCCTGAATCAGGGAAGCATTTTCAGGCTTCGGGAATGCGCGCAATCGATTCTCCGCATCGAATTACCCCTAAAGGGTCATTTTTAGAGAATAAGTTTTTGGGTCCAAAATTCATGAAAAAATGGAACTTTTTGCGCCACCCTGGAATTCAACAAAATCGAATTTTCATCTCGATTAGTTGTTCGTGAGAACACTTTTTGGAATGATCGTTGATTGTTTATGCTCATATCAAATAGCAAATGACACTTTGTTGTTTTGAACTGGGATCGAATATTTTGAAGCCTGATCAAAGGATTATTAATTCATTGGCAGGATTTTTTTCCTTGCAATTTTTTAAAATTGGATAGAAATTTTAATTGAAAAATTCGAAAAAAATATTAAAAATTCAAAAAAATTGAAAATAATTCGAAATTTTTTTAAAAATTCGAAAAAATTGATATGAATCCATATGAAATGGTTTTGGTGTCGTTGGATTCCTCATGACTTCTACTACATTTTTCATACAATTTTTCGATCAACATTCGATTTTCACAAAAAATTTGAGCCTCTTATTATGGCGTAGCGCTACCCCTGCTACCACCACCCATAAGTACGCCACTGCACTCGTTTATCTGTGCTGAGTCGAAAGGTATACTCTGTTTTTAAAATTTCGCGTTTGAGCAATTTTTTATATCATTTTGGGACGTCATGGATAGGGATCGTCATGTGTCCAATTGGGGGTGTCCTAACGTGAGAAGTAAAAAACCGTGTCACGGTAGAACTTTGGACTTGTGGAGTTGGGTTACCATGTGATTTGAATGTGCCTGGTGGGCCTAGTTTGTAAGAGGAAAATGGCTATTAAACTATTCATTAAGCATACATACTAACAGACTGACTAGTACATAAAGAGACTCAACTAGAGGACCAGCAACAGCTGACAACTGTTACTTATACAAGCATAAACACATAAAACTACATATGAAGGCAGGGGCTACAACCGTACACCCTCAATTTCTGAGTTTTTGGATAGAATTATAAATGAAGTAATAGAGAATCGGAATCCACAAGAAATTTTTTTTAATTCGTCATTTTTGAAGTTTTTAGACTCAATTTTATGCGTATGTCAAAAAAGGCACTTTTTCGAAAAATCGGCTCTAATTACAAATTTTTGTAATATCGGCCGGACATTTTTCATATGATTAGAAAGAGTACTCTCTAACACATACTTTCATCAATTTATTTTCAAGATCAGACTTGTATTGGCCGAGATATAGCAATTTTGTTCAAAACTGGTCGAAACAAAGTTGCGAAAAAATTTTCAAATGAGTTTGAACATTGAAACGAAAAGCTTGTAGATCAATCAGATTGTTTATTGAAACGATTTAATAAAACATTATAAAATTCAAAATCTTGATAGTTTGAGCAAAAATATCGAATAAAGTTTTTATAGCTCGCCGAGACGAATAAAATGACATCAAAATTATTGAAATTTGAAAATGTTTTTGATTATTGAAACGAAAACCCTGATTCAGGGGCTTATTTTTAGGAAATTGTTTTTTCGGTTCCATGACTCTGTCATTTTGGTCCCCTAATCCAGAGTAGTACCTAATTTTTCCCCTGAATCAGGGTCAGAAAAGAATTTTCAGGGATCAGGAATGCGCGCAATCGATTCTGCGATTAAAATTACCCGTAGAGGGATCGTTTTTAGAAAAATAAATTTCCGGGTCCCAAAAAATAAAAAAAATCCACTTTGTTGCGCCATCATGTAGTTAGAGACCGGCAGGTTTGACGATTTCACCAACAACTTGAATCACGAAAATGTAAAATGTTTTCACGAATTTTTCAAAAAAAATTTTTTTGGTAAAATGCTTCAAAATCTGTAACTAATGAAATCTCTAGAGTACCTATTCCACTATGATTCTATTGTAAAGTCACCGCTCGGAGTCGAGCTTCGAGATTCCGCCATCGTCGGAGATCGTCGGGCCCAGTGCCGTATTTAGAGGGGAGTAAAAAGGTAATTATCCCCCCCTAAAATTGTCAAAAGTCGAAAAAAAGCATAAGAATTCCCCCTTATGATTTTTCCCAAAATTTTTCAAAAAAATCAAAAATCCTAATGGTCCCCCATTGGGTTTTTTCACAAAAAATGACTAAAAATATGCATTTTTCACGAAAATTGTCTAAAAATTTCCATTTTTTCAATAAAAATCGTAATTTTCTGAGCGTTTTCAGCTTAAAAACGCACATTTTTCAAAAAAAAATTTCGCCTGTGGCGCTGGTTTTTTGCTTAGAAATCGAAATTTTTGCTCAAGAAATGAATGTGATTTTTAGCAAAAAAATTTTCGCTCTTGTCGACGCGAAAAAACATAAGGAGGGACCAAGGTGATTTTTGAAATTTTTTTGGAAAACTCGAAAAAAATTGACATCCGAAATTGAGGTCAAATGTCCATTTTGACAACTTTCTTCAGCGACTACCCAATTCGAGGGTGAAGAATAAACAAAATAACAATCTGTTGGGTGATTGCCTTGAATTGATCCTGGGGGGCAAGCGGCAAATAATTCATGTAGAGAAATAAATATCAAAAATAGTTTTATGTAGAGCATCAGTACAGCTTGATATTTTTTAATCTAATATTGTTTCAAAAAGGACTTTTCGTTTGCTTGATGTATAGGATGATAAGGGGTAATGATGTCAATTTATTGATAAGCATGAGAATTTTTAAGCTGATTATTTTTTAAGGAGGGATGCACGCCCAGTACGCTTCTCGAAAAAATTTTTATCTCCAAGTTGGTTGATTTTTGGTACTCGGGGGTTTTCGGGCACGAGAAATCGATTGGCGCAAGTTCCGGGGTCCAAAAAATTTTCATGATCCCTTCCGAAAAAATTAATTTTTTTAACATGGGGTACACTAATAGCGGTTCATGAAAATTTTTTCGAACTTGCGCCAATCGATTTCTCGTGCCCGAAAACCCCCGAGTACCAAAAATCAACCAACTTGGAGATAAAAATTTTTTCGAGAAGCGTACTGGGCGTGCACTCCAAAATTTTATCGAACGTGCACTGCACCTTTAAAGGGGGCGTGTGAACCCTGTCCGTATCGGGTCAAAAAAATTTGCTTGATTTTTTTTCCATTGTATGGCTTTTACAAAAGTTTTAGAAACAAAATCCTATCATATAATAAAGAGACCAAAAAGGATGAATATATCGATACATATGAATATCAGGATATTCTCTGGGTTGCGCTCCATGAAATAGGGAATATTTTTATCTAGTAAAATTTACATAAGTGTAGATAGAGCAGGCGGGAACAAACGGGCCTCTGATCTCCCACCTCCTCCCTACTGAAATCGACAGAAAGATAAAAAAACAAAAGGTTTTTGCCGCTTCAGCTATATTTTGGTTTAGGGGTCATTCACATATCATGTGATCAAATTTTTAACATTTTTAGACCCCTCCGTGATCAAACATGATCACAGGCTTACCCCCCTTGAAACTTGCAGAAACAAAATCCTATCATATAATATACCCCCCCCCCCTCCCCCCTACTGTGATCATGATCAACTTTTTTTGGAAAGATCATGAAAAATGGAGCATTTTTTGTTTTTACGGCATGTTCTGAATCGTTGTAGTTCTCGAGATAATTACGTTGAATTTGTTACAAGCTTTTCGTTGTAATACACAAACTTTGAATTTTTTGTGGAAAAATCGATTTTTGCATCAATTTTTTAAATTTTCATGAAATGAACATTGTAGCAATTTTTATAGCTAAGATGAACAAAATGACACCAAAATTATCCAATTTGAACATTGTTTTGGGTTATTGAAACGAAAACATGAATCAGAATTTTCGTTTCAATAACNAATTTTGGTGTCATTTTGTTCGTCTCATTTAGCTATAAAAAATTGCTATAATGTTCATTTTATGAAAATTTAAAAAATTGATGCAAAAATTGATTTAAAAATTCAAAAAAGTTTGTGTATTACAATGAAAAGCTTGTAACAAATTGAAAATTTCAAACGCAATTATCTCGAAAACTACAACGATTCAGAACATGCCTTAACAACAAAAAATGCTCCATTTTTCATCATCTTTCCGAATATATCATTTTTCATATGATTGTAAATTACTGGACTGGTCCTTTAAACACATATATTAGGGCATGCAATTGGAATAAATCACTTTCATCCAAGACAACCTCATGCGATTATGAATGAAGATTATAGAATGCCTTTAATGTCTAATTCTACTGGACTTTCTACTAGACATATACAATTTCCTTATGTAGTCCCGAGATTATCGTTAGCTAATTGCTTCGAGATAATTGCGTCTGAAATTGCTCATGCATTTCGTTGTAATATACAAAAAATTTTGAATTTTTTGCAGAAAAATCGATTTTTGCATCAATTTTTTCAATTTTCATAAAATGAACATTATAGCAATTTTTTATAGCTAAATGAGACGAACAAAATGACACAAAAATTATCCAATTTGAACATTGTTTTGGGTTATTGAAACGAAAACATGAATCAGAATTTTCGTTTCAATAACCCAAAACAATTTTTAAATTAGATAATTTTCGTGTCATTTTGTTCGTCTCATTTAGCTGTAAAAATTGCTACAATGTTCATTCCATGAAAATTTAAAAAATCGATGCAAAATCGATTTTTCCGCAAAAATTCAACAAAGTTTGTGTATTACAACGAAGAGCTTGTAACAAATTGAAAATTTCAAACGCAATTATCTCGACAACTATAACGATTCAGAAGATGCCGTAAAAACAAAAAATGCTCCATTTTTCATGATCTTTCCGAATATATCATTTTTTCATACGATTGTAAATTACTGGACTGGTCCTTTAAACCATAATTTTTACAAGATAAAAGCTCGAATGACTTTAAAAAAAGTAAAGTATTATTTAAAACAATTAGCAGAGAGTCACATGAAAAACTCAACTTTAACCTAGCTATGAGAACTTTGTGCCAGTGTGATAGCGGTTAACCATTTGTAACCGTAACCGTCGGTTACAAACGGTTACAGTTATCTCTTAAAACTTAATTTCAAACAATTTTTCGTCGCCTTATATATGATATTAACAATGTAAGTATCAAAAAACCATTTAAAATTTTTTTGACAGTTATAAATGGTTCGGTTAACCACTTGGAAAAATTGAACGGTTACTAACGGTTCGGTTAACCGAACCGTAACCGTCGGTTACAAACGGTTATAGGCGGTTATAAGCGTTTATAAGCGATTATAAATGGTTATAGGCGGTCATAAACGGTTATAGGCGGTTATAAGAGGTTATAGACGGTTATAAACGGTTATAGACAGTTATAGGCGGTTATAGACGGTTATAAGCGATTATAAGCGATTATAAACGGTTATAGGCGGCTATAAGATGTTATAGACGATTATAAGCGGCTATAAACGGTTATAGACGGTTATAAATGGCAATAGACGGTTATAAACGGTTATAAGCGGTTATAGACAGTTATAAGCGGTTATAGACGGTTATAAACGGTTATAGAGGCTATAAGCGGTTATAGACAGTTATAAGCGGTTATAAACGGTTATAGAAGGTTATAAATGGTTATAAAGCCCATTTCAACCCATAATCCTAACGGACTTCTTAAAAGTTAGTAAAGAGCGATCCCGTCCGATCTGGCAAGTTAAGCAACTTGGGCCTACGGGTTCGATCCCCGGAGGGTAAAATGTCGAAAAATTAAAAAATTTTTAGCAGACCCCCTAAATTCGACCTCATAGA